>OZ014519.1:423886807-424138063 GCA_963966055.1 Lathyrus aphaca | reverse complement strand
ATTTGTGTGTTGTTAGGGATTTTTGGGATTAGGGTTTTAGAATTTTGATTTTGATAAAGTCACTACTAAAGTGGCCGAATTTTTCTTATTTGAACACTTAGAAAATAAGTAAGTGAAATATACCATATAAAAAAAATGTTACTATTATATATAGGTTATGTCACGTGACATCATTTCACCATATATTTAAAAAAAAAATATTATTATTATTTATAAATTATATATAGGTTTATGCACTTGACATCATTTGAATGTTTATTGTAAAGACTAAAGTGTCCTGCAGCAATTAAGAAGTCTTACATTATCTTGAGTTTATTTAATTCTCATAATGGTTATTTATTTTATTTATAAAAAAAAAAACTATAAAAAAAAACTATTGTGGTTATTGTACTCATTAATTCTTGGATACTCCGTATTAATATAATTTTAGTTTGACTTTTTAATTCAATTAATATCATTTTCTTAACTTATAATAAAATATTAAAGATATACAAATAATACTTGGATGAGATAACACCATATACTTTTTTTAATTAAATTTAAAATTATTGAATTTAAATATTATGTATCGATATAATTATATATTGAATCTCGTGTTGAAATAAATTTATTAGGTCTAAAAGAATACGGAATAAATAAGCAATACAAAGTTTATTCAAGGTGGGCAAATGTCATAAATCGTCCGAAGAAATGTCATTTGAGTACCAATGTAGTGCTTAGATTGTCCATGACTTATCACAAGGAGTCCAAATTGGGCTTGGTTTATCCAATGTGATTTTCGCATATCCAATGAACATGGTAATGATGTGCCCTTATATGTCAACTGGATGGACAAGTCAGTTAAGGAGAAAACTCACACTCATCATCATTATAGGAGAAAAATGGTTTGAAGGTGTCACGGCGTGAAAAATACCCGAGTGCATCGCACGCTCGAAAATAGAACAGAGTCGCCACTGAATTTTATTTATGCTAAAAGAAAGGGAAAATATCAATAAAACACAAGTGTAACACCCTAAAATTTGCCCACATATTTATCATTAATATCAGTTGGCTTATGCTTCATTCGTTTGCATTTTATCTAGGTCATCATGCGCATAGATGCATATCATTCGATTTTATGGCTATGGGATCAAGGTTTTACCTTTCAAGCCTCGGTAGAATGGAAGACGTTTATTTCGTTAGTCAACGTGCTCAAAGCATTCTCCTGAGAGATATTGGAGGATGATTCCTCAGGCATTGGAACCGTTTTGACATCTCCTACATTGCATTTGTTTGGCTCGAAAGCCGATTCCCAAAGGAAAACCTTGGGAATTGATTGTTACTGACAATTCGGGTTCGTTGGCTTACTGATCCGTGGACATTCGAATATTCATAATTTTTGCCCAGGTCAACATTTATGAATCGCTCTTTTGCCAAAAGAACCGGCTTGACGTCTCCTCCAACCCGTATGGTAAAATCGTTAGCCAATACTTTGAGGAAGTTCTCTGAATACACAAGTCATCTAAGGTTGTACAGTGGAAATACGGTGGATTTAAAGTGTTGAACCGGTGTATTTCGGACCTTGGAAAATTCATAACTTTCAGTCGAAATATCGTTTTGAGTCGCCCTTTTACCAAAAGTTCCATTTTATTATCCTTTTCATGTCGTATGTTTTCACTAGGAGCCAATTCCGAGCAGAAGGACTCCAAAAATGTGAATTACCTGAGAAATTATGTGAGGCGTTTCACTCTTTGCTCAATCTTGTAAAAATCATAACTCGGTCATTTTTATGGTATTGTGTCCATTCTCGAAGCGCAAGATCACAAATTTTGTTATCTTCAAGTCCATAGGCAACTGTGAATTCGAACGATGCTCCGAAGATTTTCGTTCTGGTTTATTTCGCAAAACGAAAATGCTAAACCGAAGAAAAAGGTTGAACGTTGTTCCCCCGTAAAATTCATATCTCATTCATTTTTCAATCGATCATACTCGTTTTTTGATATGAAGTCATTAACTCATAGATCTACAACTTTTTTGGCAACGCCGAGTCAAGATTCTGCTCCGAAAGGCATGAGCTTGTCACTTTTCGGAGTACACTACAAGAAAAGTTGTATATACCCACAGACAATTACCCGCGACCATGTAGTCATCGGTAATTTTTTAGGTATAGATGGTTTATCCGTCGGTAATTCGCGAGTACCTGAGACAATATCAATTATATTTTTTTTAAACATTACCCACGACTTAGCCATGGAAAATAGCCACGGTTTTGCACCCTCGGTAATTACTCAAGGTTAAACCCTCGATACCCCATAACTAAATGAGTAATGTTGTCCTCTAACCGTCATATAAAAAATTATTGTCTATCTTTACAAAATTTTAGATTTCAGAATCCCTCTAAACCCAAAATTTCTCCCTTCCCATATTTTCATAATACCTCCAAATCCCAAATTTCTCCCCTCCCATATTTTCAGAATCCCTCTAACCCAAACTTCCAATCCATTGATTCTCCCTCCCATCTTGAAACTCTAACAACTTTCGGTCAACCCAAGACACACCCTAATTAATAAAAGAACCCATACATGATATTCTTGAAAGACATAACAAACTTAAGGTTCATCAATGATTCGTTCTAACTTTACAATCTCGACCTTTTCTTGTTCATCGTTTCTTCGTGTATGGATTCTCCATGTTTGTCAATATGGTGGGTAAGTATGGGGATTGACAATGTTTATTTTTGGTGCATGAGTTCATAATTCTTGTTGGTCTCAGTCCTTCGTAAACAACCTCCACTTGAAATCATCTTCTCTGCACATGTAGCTCTCCATCGGGTAAGTGAATCAGAAACCTATTCTTTTTATCTCATCAATTTCACAATCCCAAGTCATTAATGGGGTTTCACAAACTCTTAGAGGAAGCTTCTCAAATTCAAAATTGTGACCTTCACTAATCGTCCATGTTACGCTAAATCAATCTGTATAAATAGACTCTAGATTTTTCTTCATATTTCTTCACATTTAGTTTCATTAGAATTTAGGGTTTTTCTCTCTAGAAATTTAATTCCATATTGTTTGATTCATCAATTGATTCAGTATATTCAAGATAGCATGAAAGTCATCCCAAAGAAATTCGGCCTCTTTCTTTTATGTGGATGTTGTTGTGCTACTTGTTCACTCTAACATGCCAATGTTTCTTCTTGCAACAATTTTTCGACATAGATTTCAGAAGAAAAATTTAGTGCAAGTTTTAAAGAGAAACTTCAGTTAGTTAGAAGATCTTAATACTTTGTTCAAACCATGAGCAGGGGTATGTCTTCATCTTTAGTCTGGTAATGTTTGACTTGTGCTTTTTTTTTGCCTATGCCCTGTTGTGTTTTTGTTGTGTCTTTTGGCAGATTTTGAAATGATGGGTAATACATTCTCCGATTAATTGGCTTCTTGAAAATTTATAGTTTGCAGTTAGTTTTTGTGATTTATGAAGGTAATTTTCTGATTTTTTTAATCTAGTTATGTTGGAATGTCTTATTCACTTATTTAGTGGCTTTTATATTAATTTTGTTGATTTAGAAAATGGTTTTGATTTTGTATTAGTATCATGTTTGTTTTAAAATATCTTGTTATAAAAGAGAATTTAGTTTATTTCTAAATGATAGTGTTTAGTCTTTAATGATATGTGATGAGGAGATTTTGTGCTTATATAGTTACTTGGTTTCATGATTTCTTCCACTGATTTTGGGCTGATATATAATGAAAATATACATGATGTAATTATATATGATAGATGGCCCAATTGTTTTGTGTTTATATAAAGAAATTATACATGTTGTACTTATATATAATTGATGTCCCAATGATATTTTTTCACTTATGTGGTTATTTTTGAGTTTATGTTTGTTAAATGACTTAGTAAGTTATCATAAACACAATATACATCAGTAGCCCAACCTTTTAATGGGGGGTAGCCCAACCTCTTAATTTTTAATATATTTGTGTTGAACTTCAATATTTTTTTATATTTGATTTGATGGACAAAGAGTAGACTATATATAAGGTTTATCATTAGATACATGTTTGTTTTGTAATAACTAAATATGAATAGTTGGTTCTTTTATTGCATATGTCCATGACCATGTATTATGTTTGAGATTACTAAGAATATTGATTGCAAATTAACAGGGCTTAAAGAATCATGGCTATATCTACTTAATATTTAAGTGTCAATCCTTAGTCAATAGGAGGTTGGCTATATCTACTTAATATTTAAGTGTTAATATTGATTGAAAATGTTGTATTTGTCAGTGTTTTCATAATGATTAGAAAAATATGCAGGGGTTAATGCAACTCTTCTATAAATTTTGGTGTTTCTAGTAATAGCTTCTCGTTTTCATGCTTTTGTTTTCTAGGAGATGGACTAATTCATGTTGTTTTCAGGATTTTTATTGAGATTTCCTCTTTGCATACTTCAATTTTTTAGGGTATCTTAAGCACTGAGTTAAAAATGTATTTAGTGGAGAGCAAGGGAGGTGACATTAGGTGCATGTTGTTGGCTCTTTTCTTTTTGGGGACATGTCCTGCTAGTTTGACTTTGTTAGAACGACGAGGCTGTCTTCCTCAACATATATACCTTGATTACTCTATCACCAATTTCTTGGCTACTATTATCATTGCTTTTACTTTTGGTGAGATAGGAAATGGGACTCATAATGAACCTAATTTCTCAACTTAACTTGCCCAGGTTAAGGAAAGTTGGTGTGTTTTATCGGTATTCTAGCCATTCAATTCAAACTATAGTGTAACATGTGCTGAATTTAATTGTTACTGTTATCTTTAAAGTTATACATTTATGCATGCTTAGCTTTGAAGTTATATGTGCAGGATAATTGGCAGTCAGTAATGTTTGCAATGGCAGGTGGTGTGGTCCTTAGCATAGGAAATCTTTCCATATAATATGCATTCGCTCTAGTTGGTCTTCCGGTTACCGAAGTAATCACATCAAGAATAATTGTTGTTATAGGTATCTCATCAACATAACATAATCAGTCCAAAATTATTAAACTACTTAAAAGCTATGAAACAACTTATTTTAATAAGCTCTAGATAAATTGTCAAATTATGGCAATTTAGTATACTAATAAGTGTTGTTATAGGTATCTCATCAACATAACCTAATAAGTATTGTTTTATATGATTTAGTTTCAGTTTTTTCTTTCATTTTCGTTATTTAGTTATTTCAATTACTTGGTGTAGTTGTTATTGGCATCCTTCCATGGATGATTCAAAATGCCTCACATGACGAATTTATACTAGTGAAATTTACCTATTTCATGTAGATCTACATTAGATATTGGTGATGGAAAGACATTTCTTGACTTGATCATTAACCAGATTGAGGTTAGACATTTATACTTGATATAGTAGTTATGGTATTCACACACACACGTACAATGTTATTTTCCTTTGCATTTTCATTGGCTTATTCCTTGGGGGCTTATTAGCCTGCTACAAATATTCATCGACTTAGTCATGGTTGTGCATATTCCTCATATAGTATCTGCAACTCTTATTTTCTGTTAATATATTCTTGCCATTGACTTTTTTTTTAGTTTTGACTTTTTCATTATTGTAATTTTCTTTAGATCCTCAACTCCAAGTATGGAGGCCAGGTTCCATTGTTTATTTTTAAAAAAGATGACACTCACGATAGTACTTTAAAGGTGAAATACCATGTCAACTTCCACCATATTTGATTGTATTACCACCTCTACTATTATTCAATGTCATGTTTATCACTTTCACTCTGTTATAATAACATAAACTTTATCAATGTCATGTTTGTATATATTCTACTAGTGACCTTTTATCATGTTCTTGTTTTGATTTAATACTACTAAAGTTTCATTCTTGAATAAGCAATAAGCAAGGCAAATAAATAAACTCACACAAGATTTGGAGAGACAATTGAGGGAATTATCTGAAAGTGTTGCTTCTATCAATGGTGATAAATGTCGTCTATGTCATTCAGACTATGAAGAGTATGACTTCTACAATGATGATGACTCCGCCAATGATGATGTCTATTGGCAGCACATAAGATCATATTATGCTTTACTTTTACTCATGAGAATACTTTGATAATCACATTATATTTTGATTGAACCTGTTTTATGTTTTGTTTGAGCTTGCTTACATCAAACTTGTTGAATTGAATGTTTTTTGAGATTGATTGATATTAAGGTTTGAGTTTTGGTTTGAGATTTGTTTCTTGAATGGTTATATATAATTATGATCATGATAAAAACAAATTTTGTTGATTTATAATATGAAAAGATATTCATAAACCAGGAGTGTTAGTAATGCATTAAAAACTAACACTCAGTAAAGTTTGATATCTAATATAGATAGTCTTCACAATTTTTTATTTATTTATAAGTTGTTATAAAAAAATATTTATAAGTTATTATGAAAAAATATTTATATTGTCTTCAAACAGGGAAAATATTAACAAAATAGGTCTATTGATCAAATATTGGTATATTTGTTTTAAAAAAAATTATAATACTATAGACGGTTTAACCGTCAGTAAAGTTATACCAAAATTGAGTAACTTATCGAAGGCTTAGCCCTCGGTAAATTTATTGACGGCTTAACTGTGGATAATATAAGACAAAAAATTTGATATTTAATTACCTATTACCCGCAAACTATTCACGGTTTAGCCGTGGATAATATCGTGGGTTTATATAGCCTTCGGTAGACGTTACCGAGGAGCAAATTATCGAGGGCCTCATAGTCGTTGGTAAGTCCTCAGTAATTTACTTTTCCCACGACTTTTTCTTGTTACCGAGGGTTTTTGGCCCTGGGTATTGACAAAATTTCTTGTAGTGGTAGTGAACGATAAAAAGGCTGAACAAAGACGACGTATTCAGTGACGTCTCGTCGTTCAAAAAATCATAACTCATTCGTTTTTAATCATATGATGCCTGTTCTTTTTGTGTTGCGACCGAGACTCAGACGCAGACAATTTCAAAAGGGGCATAGAGTCAAATTTTGTACCGAGCCAGGAGTTATTTTCTTTTAAGCTGGAGACGAGCCAAATTTTTACTGCATCACTTCATTTTTTAGAATTCTAAATAAAAAAAAGGAAAAGGGACTTGATTGGTCACCATTTCTACTATGTTTTCGTCACTTATTCAACATAAATCCATAAAATCGATAACATTTTGTTTTGTTTCTTCATTGTTTTTTCGAGTTAATTTTACTTTTCGTATTTTATTTATGCATTTTAGGTTTTGTTGTTTTATTTAAATTATGGTGCATTTTATGCTTTGGTTTGGTAGTTTTCGATGGTTTCAGATCTGAGTGGAAAAAACCCAAAGAACTTTTACGAAGAAAATGGAAGTTTTAGGAATTCAGAAGAGTTTTTGGAAGGATGCCTGGACCAAATGAATCAACAAGCATACAATATACTAATTATATTATTTGTACTATGTTATAGTTCTCTTCATTAGCTTTCTGACGCTTTGAACGGGGACCAAAACAGACTTACAGGTCAAAAGTTATGATCGAAATAATTCCGATTGTAAAATCCAGTGAGTTGACACGACCCGTGTCAACAAGTCTGGCACCGAAAGTGATTTTTAATGATGGCAGGGGTCCAACACGAGTTCACGTGTTTCCTGACACGGCCCGTGTTGTCCAAGGCGCTAATACGATTTATTTTTATGATTTTTTATGTTAAGTGACTCCTAGGGGTATTATGGACATTTTCTATTATTGTTAAGTGATCTAGAATTATTTAGGTTAGTTTTTGGAGAGGAGAGAGACACTTTGGAGATTATGAACAATTTTACGTGGAGTTTTTATGCGATCAATTGATTCAGAGGAGGGAGATTCTTCATGAGTTACCGCGATTGAAGATCGATCAAATCTGATTATCATTGTAATGTCTACTTTTCATATTGTTTTTTATGTTTGTAATATGAGTAGCTAAACCCCCCAATGCTAGGGGGTGTCCCTGAATTGTGATGTAATGAACCTATGTTGAATTATTCTATGAGATTATGTTTTTTTACCTTAATCTTTTATTATGCAGTGTTCTTAATGCTTTTTCGATCGGACCAATTGAAATTGATTTACGGTTAGGGTTTAGGTCGGATCAACCAACCTAATGCTTTTGCATGATAATATTATGGTAGATATTTCCTAGGAATGGGGATACCTCGTAATAACCAATACAATTTTGTTAAAACTATTGCTTGATGTTCTTCCGAGATTGCTAAGGAATTAGGGTCAAGGAAGAATATCAAAGGTTTTTCTATTAAGGAATTAAAGAAAAATACTCTTGAAATTAGGTAAGATAAGGTTTGAGGCATGTCTCTTTTGAGTAATTCTTAGGGTTCTTACAGAGCAATTCATACACCCTCTCTAGTATATTTTCTCGCATAAGATTAAGTTATTGTATAATTTTGCTTATTTTATAATTTATTATTATAATTACCAAAAACCAAACCCCCAAGGAAACCTTTTGTTTAATTGAATTAGCATTTGCACTTGTAATAACGCGTAGTCCTCGAGATTGATATTGGGGATAAACCCATATTCTCACTATATCGGTTAAAATAGTACACTTGTTATTTTCCCGATCAAGTTTTTGGCGCCGCTGTCGGGGACTGCCAAATTACAAGTTTGTGTGTTAATTCAATTGGAATTTTGTTGCTCTGCAACCAAAATTATTTTTCTGTTAATTTTTATTATAACACACATGTCTAACCTGTGTATGTGAGGCAAACCCTCAACTAAATTTTCTTTTGAGGTAGAACTAGAAGATCATTACATGAGAGATGTTGTCAAGCTAAACGAGAAAGACTGACAGCGTCAGGTTCAGGTTCGATTATTTTGTTTCGGTAGAAGGAGGAAGAGGTACTTGTTCATTATGAACACTCTGACTCAGGCACTGACACATGTCCAGAGACAACACCCAAAGTTGTCCAAATGACTGAGAACCAACCTCTGGAAAAAAGACTCATAGGTGACTATGGGGGAGCAAATGCTCCACTAATGTGATTCACAATAGTTAACCAACCAGTCAATGTTGCTCACTTTCCGTTGCACCCGTCAACTATCCGTTAGTTAGAAAGTAAGACTTTTTTCGGGAAAAATTAATGAAGATGCGAATAAGCACCTACAAAGATTCCTGACTACGACTACGTCATTGAAAATTGAGGGGCATTCTGAAAAGGTAAAGTGGTTAATCATGTTTCCATTTACCTTATTTGAAGACGCTGAAAAGTGTTTTTATTCCTTTCTGAAAAATATAACCTTGCGATAAAAGACCGTGAGTTGGGCTGACATGAGAGTCACCACCTAATTCTAATTTATTCCCAAAAGGAGAAAGGGAAGATATAGATAAAACCCTTCTAAAAAGAGGATAAAGACAGAGGTCATCGCAACCATTGTTTGGGTTCAGAAGTTGGTAACGCAAAGGGAATGTATTAGCACCATTCATATTTGTTGTACTCAACGGGAACCATCTAAATTGTCACACGCGGAAGGGTGTTTATGCCTGATGAGTTACTTGCTAGAGGGAAAAGAGTTTGATTGATCATAGGTGCTCGACAAGGATTAAGATCCTTGTGCCTACGTACTCCCTCGTGCAATGGAAAAGTCAGAACCTCGTAGTTTGGCCTACTACGGGTGGTTGGTTGTTGATTTTATTACCTTTCTTTCAAAAAAGGATTTAGGAGTCGAATTTCACTAAAGACTATGGGTAGAGGTGATTATTCTGAACCAACAAGACAAGCGTCTTGCGACGAAATAATCAGAGCGAGTAACGGGATTCCCATGATCCTCTTTCTACCGCTTAAGGTTTGTGGCGTACAATTCTTCTCGTATTATTAAAGTATTTTATTTCCTAAGACCGCTTGACGTTGGATCAAGGATTTTGGTCAGAAGGGACATTTTGGTTTTTTGAAGGTTGATGGTGAGGCATGATGTGCTCGACTTACGGGTGAATGCAAATGGAGGTTTATTGTTTGATTTGATAGTGAGGCATAATGCGCTCGGATCGCAAGATTAGGTGGAAACGATTCTTAGTCCCTAAGGGTACTCGTCGAAAAACGAAACTATAACCAAAAATAAAGTGTGAATGTGTGCGAGTGAAACTACTTGGCGTTGTACCAAGGGTTCGCGAAAGAAACGAAATCGATTCTAGTCCATAAGGATGCTCCTAGCGATCGAAACGATAAAATTCAAAAAGATAAATGACATACATCGAAATGGGGGAAGGGATACAAAATAAATTACACGGGATTGAACGAAATAAAAGGGTTCATTGTATTGGTCTAAGAGGAAATGTGTGTGAAGTGTTCTAAGTTATACAAAGCCGTTGGAGCTTGAGATTAATTCGAAAGTGTCGAAATGCGCCTCTTTAACTATCTTAGAACCGATTCAGTTTTAGAATCGTTCTATGAGAAGTCGAGCGTCGATTTATGCATCGATGTGGATTTTGAAAATTAAATTGAATTTTAATTTTGATTTGACAATGCAAAACGCAACTGATTAATGGTCTCGACTTAACCAAAATTTGCGATAATCTCGATTTTTAGACTTTCATCGACCAAATGCTAAAAATAAATAAAAGTGCAATAAAGTAAATTTCCAAAAGGGAAATAAAATGGTCTCATCATTTAATCGAGATTTCAAGTTGTCTTGCGACGAATCTCAAGATCTAGGTGTTCATCGATCATACAAATGAAATAAAGCGATAAATAAAAATAAACTAAACTAAATTGTTTCCAAAAGGGAAAATAAGATGGTTTCATCATTTAATCGAGATTTCAAGTCGGTTTGCGATGAATCTCAAGATCTAGATGTTCGTCGACCATATATCAAAAATAAAATGACTAAATAAAATAAACTAAACTACTTTGACCTCATATTGATCAAAACTTGCCAATTTAATGAAATCAAACGTATTTGAACGTTTATGATATCATCGACCCAAAAAATTAAAACATTAGAAAAGATTTTAACTAATCTTAAAAAAACAAAAGAAATTAATTTTAAAAAATAGGGGGAGGTGTAGGCCAGATTTGAGTGAGTGTGCATAACGAATCTCGTATGGGCTTCAAGAGCCCAATCAGCAACCACAACAAAAAAAATAACAAAAAAGAACAAGAGTGATACAGTTTGAACACCATGAGTAGTGTGTGATATGGACAAAAATCTTGTGGGCTTTAGCCACTACCCAATGATCCAAGGAAAAAATATAAACAAACATATAATAATAAACAAAAATATATATAAAAAAAAAGGGAAGAAAACTGGTATCCTCACGTTCTTTCTTTCAGTTTCAAAAGCTCACCATCATTTTCTCCAAAAAAAACTCAATCTCTCACCCTCTTTGTTGTTTTTCTGATCTTCGTTTCGATTCGCTTTCGTTCTCACTTATTTTTGTTTTCGGTTCACTTTGTTGTTGCATTCTCGTATCAATTCGTTTCAGATATTTGTTCTCTCTCGATCTTACTCACCTCTCAATCTACTCTCGGATGCGTCTCTCACAATCTCAGTTATGTTTTCGGTGTCTGTGATTTGTGTTTTTCCACTATACTCTCTTCTCACTTTTTGGTTCATTTCTCACAAATATGTTTCTCTCTCGACTCAATGTTTTGTTTTTCTTCATTTACGGTGGATTTGTGGTGGTGGTTGGGTTTGTGAGTTATTTGTGGAGGTTTGTGGTTTGAGTAAGGTGAGGGTTTTGAGGTTTTGTTGGTGGTTCAGATTTGGTTTATAGTATGAAGATGAATAAAGTGAAGGTTGAGGTTTATGAGTGGTGGTAATTATTATTTAATACGTTTAAGAAGTGAAGATATTTGGAGAAGGATTGTGGATGATTTGAAGCAGAGAGAATGAAGGAATTTTTTCAGAACTTGTTTGGCTTTTATTTTTTATTTTTTTGAAGCTTGGTTATTATTCCTGCAGGGGTTGGTTATAGCTCTTCAAGCTTCCTTATTGAGAACGAATAGGATTTGTTATATAGAGAGGATTCAAGGGTGAAATGTGAAGACTTGAGAACAAAGATTGAGAGGAATATTATGAGAATAGGTTGCAACTGTGTATGAGTTGCATTTTGCAAAATAATTTGTGGAAGGATATGTATGAGTTGCATTTTGTGTAGGGTATTGTAGCAAGTTGTGTGAAAATGTTGGAGTGTGGTAGCTGTTTGGCGTGATACGAATACTAAGTGTGAAACTGTGTTTACTTTCAGGAGGGGTCTTGTTGCTGTCGCTCCCGGGATTTTCATCCTAGTACAAACACGAAAGTGACGTGTAAAAGGTAGAGTCGCTAGCCAAGCATTTTTATCCCGGAGGAACGGGAAAGGTAATGTTGCACAAACCTGAGGAAGAAGGAAAGGACGAGGTCCTGCGAACCAAAGATCTGGGTTAGGGAGTCGGTTACGACCTGGGAAGGTATTAGCACCCCAGACCGTCCTCCGTACCCGACGGGATCCACGTTTGCTTGTTTGGTTTCAAAGGGTGAGAAATAAGATGCTGCTGAATAAGAACTGCTAACTGGAAACTGGAACTGCAATGAGAAAGGAACTGAAAAGAGAATGGAAAGAAGGGGGAAAATGTAGGGAAAATAAAGAATGCGCTCGAACGGGCCCTATCCCGCTGCCTACGTACCTCATTGGGAAAATGAGGATCAGAGTCGACGTAGTTCGCCTAACTAAGGCGGGAACTATTGTTTGTGTTTTTTATGGCTGGAACTGCGTATGTCTATGCTCAGGTGTTGCAGGCTCGTCTGGTACGAGTGCGTCTATCGTCTTGCATGCGAGACAAGTCGTCGCGAGTTCGCGCTGAGAGTGAATGAGGTGAGAAGAGAATTCCCGCAGGAAAGTCGCTTGTTATTTGTTTTTGTCTTTTATGAGAAATGTTTTGAATTTGTTTGTGAACATTCTCATACTAAGACCTATCCATCGCGGGAAATACTTACACCTTGCCTCGAAACAGGACGCGTATAAGCACTCCGCAACAAAGTCTCGTGTCGTACAAGAACGTTCAACCTTTATTAGGTATTTTATTATTTTCTTCATGAGGTGAGAAAGAATGACTCAAGTCGGAAAAAGGATAAAAACTAAGGGGACTAAGACCAACCCTAAGTTATTCATAATATACAAAAGGGAGATCCTAATGGTTTGTGAGGTTTTCTAATCCTAAAGATCAAAAAGGAAAAGAAAGAAGGGAAAAGGATGCAACTTACTTCCTAAGGAAGATAAGTTGATCCTAACAATGGGGAATCCTACCAAACACAAATATGGAAGGAAAAGATGAATTAAAATGCATAAAAGAAGTGCATAAAAAATAAAAGGATAGGGTGAAGTAAACTTACTTCAATCTTCCCCACTACAAAATAAATGATTAATGTGCATTTTTATTAAAAAGAATAAGGCAAACACACAACAATTAAATCCTAATTAAATTCTAAGGCACCTTGGACCTAAACTAGACTCTATTTTAATCCTAAAGGAACTAAAAAATGCTAGGACAAAACTATAACACCTATTACAACCCCTATTACACAAACAACCATGAAAATAATGCATAACACCAAGCAGCTTTTTACAGCCAGCATGCAGCATGAAAAAGTAGGTGTAAAAAGTCAAATACATCATGTACACATAACAAACAACATACATTTTACAGCACTTATGCAAAAAAACAACTATGAAATGCAAAATCCAGAACTGATTATTTTCATTTTTAATGCACAAACTCAATGCAAAATGCACCAAATTTCTCATGAACATGCTCTTGAACCTAAATCAACACATATAAATGCAAGAACATAAACCTTATTGAATGATTATGCAAACATGCATCACATGGATTATGCAACAAGTAATGCACAAAATAGCACATGAACATGCATATGAACATGGCATATGAACATGATGATCATTGATGATGAATATGCAACATGATAGCTCAACAAACATATTAAATTCAATGCAAAATTCAGAATTAAATTGATATGAATGATGTGATCAAATATGCAACAAAATGCAACCAAATGCGCACACATACATGATTATGCAACATGCAACATACATTGACATAATGAAATGCAAAATGATTTAATGTAATGCAAACATGTAAAAAACAGAATGCAATATGATTATGACATACTTAATAATGCATGAACATAGCAACAAAATGCAAGAACTTAAGTTATGCACAAAGAACACAAAAACCACATAACATGCAACATGCACGGAATCGTGTCGAAACGACTCGAAATGGGGGAATGAGCTACTGGAAATGGACTCAAAAATTCCCTAAAATCAATACCTAAACATGTATGAACATTAGAGGCACTAGAAAGCAAGAATGAGCCATGAAATAAGCTTAAAAACCAAAATTCAACAGCGTTAATCGGTTAACCATATGCGTTAACCGGTTAACGGACCTAAAACAGCAACAATTTGTGGCTAAAACGCACGCGTTAACCGGTTAACCAAATGCGTTAACCGGTTAACGCTGAACAGAAAGTGAAAAAAACTTTTGAAATAAGTGCTTTTGGCCACAAACTCACTTCTAATGATCCCTAACATACCTAGGAACATGCTAGCACTAATTTCTACTTAATTTGGACTTATTTACACATGATAACTTCTATAGTTATCAACACTTTAGCTTCTAAATCATTACAAATCTTAAAATGCAAGCAGCACATAATGAAACATAATCGATCGCAATCAAAATGAAAAGCACTTAAAGAACGCCAAAAGTGGCAAGATGAAGAGAATAACTTAAAGAAGAAGTGATTAAGATCACCAACCTATGAAGCGGAGGAGTGCTTCGGTAATTGTTGCAAGAATCGGAGCTTGATCGAAGAGAAAACCAAAAAGCCGAGAAATCGCAAAATAAATGCGTTCTTGATGCTTGAATCTTCACACACTTCCGATAAGCCGAAATCTTCAACCAAATCACTAGCTTCTTCTTCTACAATCCACAATCAATGGAGATTGGAGGCTTAAGCTTCAAGATCTTCAAGTTTCAATGTGAAACTTGAAGAGCTTATCCAAAGAAGCTTTTGGTGAAAGGAGGGAAAATGGAGGAAAAGTGAGAGAGAAAAAGTGATTATGAAAAAGTGAAAATTTTGGAATTGTGGGAACCCTTTGCATTGAAGTGATTAAGGGTTATATAGAGGCTAGGCTTGGAGCTAGGTTTGGGAATGGAATTAGGTTTGGGGCCCAAAAATTAGGTTTGGGATACAAAATTAGGTTTGAGAGTTAGTTAGGGTTAGGGTTGGAAAAGGAATATTCCGAATATTCCTTGGAACACTCTAGAAGATGGTAGAAGTTGGTG
Organism: Lathyrus aphaca; assembly: GCA_963966055.1. Taxonomy (NCBI): domain Eukaryota; kingdom Viridiplantae; phylum Streptophyta; class Magnoliopsida; order Fabales; family Fabaceae; genus Lathyrus; species Lathyrus aphaca. The sequence goes on along the minus strand of OZ014519.1, from coordinate 424,122,717 downwards.
GAAGTTTCCATGGGAAATGGAGTGGAATTGAAGTGGAAAAAGGAGGAAAGAATGAAAGGAAGTGTGGAAAGAAAGTGGAAGGATAGGTGGAAAGAAAAGGGAGAGAAAGTGGTGAATTCTTCCTTTTTAATGGGTTTTAGCTTGAAAGTGGTGTGGATTATTTTTGGTACATCATTTTCTCTTGAACTCCAATGTTTGCCAAGCCTCGATCAACCACACACCTCATGCAAAGGACGATGAATGATTTATTTATTTTTTCAAATGCGATGCGATGATATGCGGAATGATGCAAGAATGAAGCGTACACTGCTCGAGGTTGATAATAAATAAGAGGGCAAATTTTGGGGTGTTACAACTGCCCCTATTCAATCACTGTAGACTTGAATGGATGATAGCAGTCGCTTTCAGACGTTTGAAGTATGCAGGGATTGAATACTAGAAACAACCAAAAAAATTGCACTCGGTGGAAGAGAACAGGTAAATAAACCCAACCATCTGAACTCTGCTTGGGGAGAACTTGGATGTGAAGAGTAGTGAATCTGTGAATGTTTCGGAATAATGTCGGGAGATTGCTGATTTGCCACGCTACGGGTGGACTTTTGATGGGATATTAATAACATGCCACACAACGGGTGGTCTTCTGAATGCGTTGCCACACTACGGGGGATTTCAATACTTTGCCACTCTACGAGGATACATTGTTCAGCTACGGGAGACCTTTGATACCTTACTACCATGAGGATGAGCTTATGCTCACTCTACGGGGATACTCTGCCACACTGCAGGGGCTGCTGCTCGCTACGAGAGACTTTGGCTCACTACAGGAGACTTTTGCTCATTACGGGAGACTTCTGTGTTTTGCCACACTACGGGGGCTGCTGCTCGCTACGGGAGACTTTGGCTCACTACGGGAGACTTCTGCTCACTACGGGAGACTTTTGCTCACTACGAGAGACTTCAAGAATTTGCCACCCAGAGGATGAACTTTGGCCAATCTGCGGTTGGACTTTGGAATTTGCCACCCAGAGGATGGACTTTGGCCAATCTGCGGTTGGACTTTGGATAAATTGCCACGCTGCAGGTGGACTTTGAGAATTGCCACGATGTGGGTGGACTTTGAGAATTGCCACGCTGCGGGTGGACCTGGGATAAATTGCCACGCTACAGGTGGACTTTGGATATCAACCTTGGATTTAACACACATGCTGAATTGTATGACATGATGCCCCATGACACTGGGGGATAGGCACAAAGGGAATTCCTGACGTGGAAATAACAAATATTTGCTGACTCTGTGGGGGATACAGATGATTGTCGATATTTCTGTTGGAGAAGAGTGTAACTAGTCTGTCTCGACTTATTACCTTTGCCAAAAATAAATTGGACTTTAGATGTGAAGACCCTGCTAGGGGATGCCTCAACAGTTGGGGATTGAATCTCACCTTACAGACTCCGCTGGGTGATCTGCAACTTTTCGACTTAGCTGGGAAAGACCTGTCAAGGCTCTGCTGAGGAGAACTCTCTTGTCTACCTGAATTTTCCAAACCTCTATGGGGAAGGGAACCGTTCAGCTAACTGCCGGGGATTTCTTGATTCTTGTAAGAAGTGCTTCACTATGGGAAGACGACTCTTGATAGAGAGGATCCTTATTGCTTTGCTGGGGAAGAGAGGATTTGATTTGAGATCTGCTTGGAAATAAAATCAAGGAAACCTGCTGAAGAAAAATTTGACGACTTTACTGGGGATAACTTTCATGCGTCTGTTGGGGATAACGAAATTGAACCGCGTCCTGTTGAGGAGGAAAGATTTCAAGTAGTCTCGTGCTAGGGATCATTCGCTTTGATTCAGGCTTTACCTTAAGAGGATTTTACAAAAGACCTGATGTCTTTAAACTCTTCAGGAGTATAATTGCCCCGGTATTCTGAACTTCTGATTATTTGTCTTCGGGAAAGAATGAATCCTCGTGCGATTGGGGGTGGCTTGCCCCGGTATGAATCTTTGGTCAATTGCTTTGGGAGAGATCTGAATCTCGAGGTAATTGCCCCAGATTGGCTGACTCTTGAGGACATTGCTTGACATAACTGCCCCAGATTGGTTGGCTCTTACCATGACTAGTTGGGAACGTCCTTACTCAATGGAGTTTTCTCGGAAAAGTGCACTTTGACGTGATTGTATTTCAGAAGTTTTAGACTTCTCAACTTGGCAAGCTTAAGCTTCTGGACTGAATTTCCTCTTGTGAGCTTCTATGATGCCAAATAAATGTATGCAGGCAGAAAATGTTTATTCTTCGAATGAAAATTCTAATGCAACACACATGTTAATCTTGAAGTATTGAAAAAGTGTCGCAAACCTTTGTGAGCAAATCACTGATTAAGATACAACATTATTTTTGAAAGAAAGTATGTACATGCAATACCAACAAGGTCTTTTAGCACAACTCATAGGAGTCAGGAACGCTATCTTGTGGTAGTATGCTCTCAAATTAACCCTGTTTTAGTTAGGACTTTTGAGGGTTGTATCGTGGCCTGGTTCACGGTTATAGAAACAAAGGATATAGGCTCGAAATTATTTGCCCACCCCTCTTCATGATGTTCTCCATTCCTATGTTCAGCTAATTTTCGCAAGCGTTCACCTTTCATAAGGGTTTTGTGTTGGTTGAGGAACCATTGCTACTATCGGTTCAAGCACCAATCAGGTTATTATTTGGAGTCATTCACCCCTTTGTCTTTCGTGTCTGTGCCACGAGACTTTGTTCTTGCTCGAGGATATTTCTTGTGTAATCCTTTTCGTCTTTCGCTTTTGCGTTATTTTGCTTATCCCTACCTTTTGTCTGGACTGATTCTTGTGAATCTTTGATTGCAAAGTCCAGCGGGATGCCCTAACTTTGCCTAAGTCACTTGTTTTCAAGTTTCGACTTAGCGGGCTTTTCATTTCATTTTTTTCTGAACAAATCGTGTGACACTGTTTGTCTTGATTGCTTTGCGAGGGTAGTGACTGCCTCAATCTTTGGTCGATGAAGGATAACCATTGTGGTTTCCAGTCTTTGGACCTCTTGATTCGGATAACCATTGTAGGTTTTGGTCTTTGGACCTATTGATTTGCATAGTGGAATGTAATGGATCCTCAAATACACTCCTTTATGAAAGCCTGAACGCTTGGTCCGACTAGCTAACATCTACCCTGCCCCTGGGTTACATGTGAGGGTTTTTCGTGCGAGAAGAAACTCCTACTTCAAGGCTCAAGGGGGTTAGCAAGGGTCTATCTCCCTTATATCTCCAGTGTTTAGGGATTTGAAACAAATCATGTACATCGTCAACAGGGTCTTATTCGAGAGCACACAATCAGAGATTTTGCGTTTTTGCTTCGTCATTCTCCTTCATAGAGTTTAAGCACGACAATTGGTATTGCAATGTAAACAAGCAAAATTAACTTGACAAATGAATTACTTCAAGAAAAACATGTGAGTTTTATTATTGATAACATTCAAAAGCAAACAAATTTCATACATGTATACAAATGTTTAGCAACTAAAAGAAACTACAAATGGAAATGCAGTAAAGAAGCTGAATATTTCTGTTGTTGAGGAGGCTTGACTTCGTCTGGACCTGTTAGTCTTGGATACTTTTAGTGATCAATATCTTTCTCACGGACTTGTAATCTCCAATTTGCAGCCGTATACCCAACCATGGCAATCATACCTCTTCTTCTAGTTATTCTGACTCCGACACGAGACGTCTGAAGGAAAGAGTGAACTAGAGAGTAAAGTTGTCATATAAGGTTGCTCGGAAAGATCTGGCGATCTTCTGCCTACGTATCTCCATTGACTGGTGACCAATGAAGAATCAGAGCGACGTAGTTCCCCTCAATAGGGAAGACAATGTATTAGAGAAATACGAACAAACAGTTTCCATTGCTGAGAGTATCTGAATACTGATGGCTTTATTTGCTTCCTGAAGATTCCAGCTTAACGTGGACCATCTGGTAAAACAACTGTGACACCGGTTCCGTTGTGATTAGGCATTGGATTCTGGAGTACATTTGGGTGAGGCGCAAAATTGATCGCCTTGGAGTCAATTAGGTCATGTACCTTATTCTGAAATGCCCAACATTTCTCAATATTGTGCCCCTGGGCACCCGAATGGAATTCGCATCTGGCATTTGCATCAAAGTTCTAGGGTAGATTCTCAGGAGCAGGAGCTCTAATGGTACGAAGCTCGACCAGGTTCAACTTTAGCAACTCTGGGAGTAATACAACATATGGGCATGGGACGGGATCAAGTCTGCGGTTTCTCGCTCTTGTCCTTTCCTGATTTGGTCTTTGTGCCTGATATTGATGACCTTGAGGTTGTGGTTGAACCTGCGGCGTAATGGTCACTGCAGCTGTTTGGTAGTAACTTTGAGAATGACCTTTATCTCGGCCCCTATACACGGCATTGGTCTCACCTTCTCTTTGCCTTTGGCCATTGCCAAAAGGTTTCTTCACACCAGATGAACTAGCACTGCTTGCATCCTGAATCTTTCCTAATTTCAGAAAGTTTTCTATCCTTTCTCCAGCGATGACGATATCAGAAAAACCAATGGACGGGCAGGCGGCCAGACGATCCAAGTAAACACCTTGCAAGGTGCCCATAAACATGTCGGCCTTTCCCGATCCAGCAACGGGGGTTGAACCTGTGCGGCCAGCTCACACCACCTCTGGGCATACTGCTTAAAATTTTCCTTGGGTCCTTGGGACAAGTTCTGCAACTGGGTGCGATTTGGAGCCATATCAATATTGTATTGATACTGCTTGAGAAAAGTTTCAGCTAAATCTTTCCAGCATCGGATAGAGACCCTGCTTAGCTTCATGTACCAGCTCAATGAAGCTCCAGATAGACTATCTTGGAAGAAATGCATCCAAAGTTTCTCGTCATCAGTATGAGCCGAGATATTTCCAAAGTATGCATGAATATGAGTTCTAGGGCACGTGCTGCCGTTGTACTTGTCAAATGATGGCACCTTGAACTTAGGAGGGATTTTGACTCCTGGCACTAACCCAAGACTGGTTACATCGATGCCCAGGGAATTCTGACATTCCATGGCCTTAATCTTCTCCGCTAGCTCTTCATACCTTCGATTGTTGACCTCATTCATATTACTCGTATCAACATCTAGTAGAGTGAATTGGTCCTCTTGCGTGTCTTCATTATGGGCCGCGACCCCATTTAGATTTGGCCCTCCGTTACGGGCAGCATTGGGATCCACATTCTCAGTCGGGATTCCAGCATTAACATTCCCATGAGGTTGCTCAACCATCAACCTGAGACGCTATTGATTCTGAGCAACGCCGGTCATCATGTCCATGAACTGATCCATCCTCTATCGGAGCTCATTAAAATCAGTTTGCATTCGTTCAGCCATTCTCACTCGGTTTCTTTTTGTTGGATACTGATGAACGTGTTAACCAGCTATATTGTCTGAAGTTGAATAAGTTAGGAAGTCCGAATGACCTGTAAAAATGCAAAATATGAAAATCATGCAGTAAATGCGTATGATATGTTCATGAGGATGCGACATGCGGCCCTGCAAATGAGTAAGCATGTGTTAGTAATGCAAGCATGTAGAGGATGTTATGCAATGCACTGGTGTGTGATCAAAGGTCTGGCGATCACTGGTCTGACATTGGTGTCGAGAAGACAATCATGTGCTGGTGAAGAGTCGTAATAACAGTACCACCGAAATCCCGAATTTCAAACCAAAGGACCATGTGCTGGCAAAGTGGGGTATGTTGGAAGTTTTAGGGTTCCTGCAAACCTGTAAACCCCTCCCATCTCACGGGTATGCTATACCGAGTCAACATCACGGACTCTCAAAGCCGGATAGCAATAATATGTTCACCATTTCCGAGAAATGGCTCATGACAAATCAGGGAATCGGTTTGGCATTATATACTAACCAGGGAGGTCTCAGCTGCGTACGGGGAAAACAAGCATCCCTCATAAGTCCTCAGCTTCAAGCACTAAATCGAGAAACAATAGTACATTCATCCCGAAGGGTACAATACTACCGTCATACGAACAGTTTGCTTTAACTGAATTCCTATGAGAGAACCAGGCCATCCTATGCGAGTTCCTAATGGACCCTCGGATGCGAGTGGGTTTGCCAACAAATGTGGTCTGCCACTGTCATCACTGGAGAGGGTTTTTTCCACTAAGGTTCTCAATGATCGGTCCCCAGCTGCACATAACCATCAAGTTCGTATCCCGAAGTGGGGAAGAACCCCCACACAAGATATTTCCAAGACGGTCGCAACCTGGGTGTGGAACACATCGCCACTCATCATGTAACCATGCGAGTTCAACGTGTCCACGCTAATCCTATAGTGCACTCAAGTCGGGTATTTGGCTTATCTCACAATAACTCCCATCCCACAGAAAAAATGAAAACCAGCACAGCCTAACAGTCCAGTATAATATGATGCATGGAAAATAAATACTGAAAGCGGTAAATAAATGTTGTAAAGTAAAGCTGTAAAGTAAAACTGTAAATAGAAACAGTAAAGCTAAACTAAAGCACACAACAGCAAACAGATAAACACCCAAAGAAACCAAACCAAACAGGCGCTAGGATTGACTCTACAAGGGAAACCAGAGATTCTGGGTTCGGTCCCCAGCAGAGTTGCCAGCTGTCGCTCCCGGGATTTTCATCCTAGTACAAACGCGAAAGTGGCGCGGAAAAGGTAGAGTCGCCAGCCAGGCATTTTTATCCCTAAGGAACGGGAAAGGTAATGCTGCACAAACCTGAGGAAGAAGGAAATGACGAGGTCATGCGAACCAAAGATTTGGGTTCGGGAGTCGGTTACGACCTGGGAAGGTATTAGCACCCCAGACCGTCCGCCGTACCCGACGGGATCCACGTTTGCTTGTTTGGTTTCAAAGGGTGAGAAATAAGATGCTGCTGAATAAGAACTGCTAACTGGAAACTGGAACTGCAATGAGAAAGGAACTGAAAAGAGAATGGAAAGAAGAGGGAAAATGTAGGGAAAATAAAGAATGCGCTCGAACGGGCCCTACCCCGCTGCCTACCTACCTCATTGGGAAAATGAGGATCAGAGTCGACGTAGTTCGCCTAACTAAGGCATGAACTATTGTTTGTGTTTTTTATGGCTGGAACTGCGTATGTCTATGCTCAGGTGTTGCAGGCTCGTCTGGTACGAGTGCGTCTACCGTCTTGCATGCGAGACAAGTCGTCGCGAATTTGCGCTGAGAGTGAATGAGGTGAGAAGAGAATTCCCGCAGGAAAGTCGCTTGTTATTTGTTTTTGTCTTTTATGAGAAATGTTTTGAATTTGTTTGTGAACATTCTGATACTAAGACCTATCCATCGTGAGAAGTACTTACACCTCGCCCGAAACAGGACGCGTATAAGCACTCCGCAACAAAGTCTCGTGTCGTACAAGAACGTTCAACCTTTATTAGGTATTTTATTATTTTCTTCATGAGGTGAGAAAGAATGACTCAAGTCGGAAAAAGGATAAAAACTAAGGGTACTAAGACCAACCCTAAATTATTCATTATATACAAAAGGGAGATCCTAATGGTTTGTGAGGTTTTCTAATCCTAAAGATCAAAAAGGAAAAGAAAGAAGGGAAAAGGATGCAACTTACTTCCTAAGGAAGATAAGTTGATCCTAACAATGGGGAATCCAACCAAACACAAATATGGAAGGAAAAGATGAATTAAAATGCATAAAAGAAGTGCATAAAAAATAAAAGAATAGGGTGAAGTAAACTTACCTCAATCTCCCCCACTACAAAATAAATGATTAATGTGCTAGGACCTAATTAAATTCTAAAGGAACTAATTAAATCCTAATTAAATTCTAAGGCACCTTGGACCTAAACTAGACTCTATTTTAATCCTAAAGGAACTAAAAAATGCTAGGACAAAACTACAACACCTATTACAACCCCTATTACACAAACAACCATGAAAATAATGCATAACACCAAGCAGCTTTTTACAGCCAGCATGCAGCATGAAAAAGTAGGTGTAAAAAGTCAAATACAACATGTACACATAACAAACAACATACATTTTACAGCACTTATGCAAAAAAATAACTATGAAATGCAAAATCCAGAACTGATTATTTTCATTTTTAATGCACAAACTCAATGCAAAATGCACCAAATTTCTCATGAACATGCTCTTGAACCTAAATCAACACATATAAATGCAAGAACATAAATCTTATTGAATGATTATGCAAACATGCATCACATGGATTATGCAACAAGTAATGCACAAAATAGCACATGAACATGCATATGAACATGGCATATGAACATGATGATCATTGATGATGAATATGCAACATGATAGCTCAACAAACATATTAAATTCAATGCAAAATTCAGAATTAAATTGATATGGATGATGTGATCAAATATGCAACAAAATGCAACCAAATGCACATACATACATGATTATGCAACATGCAACATACATTGACATAATGAAATGAAAAATGATTTAATGTAATGCAAACATGTAAAAAACAGAATGCAATATGATTATGACATACTTAATAATGCATGAACATAGCAACAAAATGCAAGAACTTAAGCTATGCACAAAGAACACAAAAACCACATAACATGCAACATGCACGGAATCGTGTCGAAACGACTCGAAATGGGGGAATGAGCTACTGGAAATGGACTCAAAAATTCAACAGCGTTAACCGGTTAACCATATGCATTAACCGATTAACGGACCTAAAACAGCAACAATTTGTGGCTAAAACGCACGCGTTAACCGGTTAACCAAATGCGTTAACCGGTTAACGCTGAACAGAAAGTGAAAAAAACTTTTGAAATAAGTGCTTTTGGTCACAAACTCACTTCTAATGATCCCTAACATACCTAGGAACATGCTAGCACTAATTTCTACTTAATTTGGACTTATTTACACATGCTAACACCTATAGCTATCAACACTTTAGCTTCTAAATCATTACAAATCTTAAAATGCAAGCAACACATAATGAAACATAATCGATCGCAATCAAAATGAAAAGCACTTAAAGAACGCCAAAAGTGGCAAGATGAAGAGAATAACTTAAAAAGAAGTGATTAAGATCACCAACCTACGAAGCGGAGTAGTGCTTCGGTAATTGTTGCAAGAATCGGAGCTTGATCGAAGAGAAAACCAAAAAGCCGAGAAATCGCAAAATAAATGCGTTCTTGATGCTTGAATTTTCACACACTTCCGATAAGCCGAAATCTTCAACCAAATCACTAGCTTCTTCTTCTACAATCCACAATTAATGGAGGTTGGAGGCTTAAGCTTCAAGATCTTCAAGTTTCAATGTGAAACTTGAAGAGCTTATCCAAAGAAGCTTTTGGTGAAAGGAGGAAAAATGGAGGAAAAGTGAGAGAGAAAAAGTGATTATGAAAAAGTGAAAAATTTGGAATTGTGGGAACCTTTTGCATTGAAGTGATTAAGGGTTATATATAGGCTAGCCTTGGAGCTAGGTTTGGGGCCCAAAAATTAGGTTTGGGATCCAAAATTAGGTTTGGGAGTTAGTTAGGGTTAGGGTTGGAAAATGAATATTCCTTGGAACACTCTAGAAGATGGTAGAAGTTGGTGGAAGTTTCCAAGGGAAATGTAGTGGAATTGAAGAGGAAAAAGAAGAAGGAAAGAATGAAAGGAAGTGTGGAAAGAAAGTGGAAGGAAAGGTGGAAAGAAAAGGGAGAGAAAGTGGTGAGTTCTTCCTTTTTAATGGGTTAGCTTGAAAGTGGTGTGGATTATTTTTGGTACATCATTTTCTCTTGAACTCCAATGTTTGCCAAGCCTCGATCGATCACACACCTCATGCAAAGGAAGATGAATGATTTATTTATTTTTTCAAATGTTATGCGATGATATGCGGAATGATGCAAGAATGAAGCGTACACTGCTCGAGGTTGATAATAAATAAGAGGGCAAATTTTGGGGTGTTACAACTGCGTTGGATTACTTAGATGAATATGGGGTTGAAAAGTCTTGGGTTGTGAATGACTTATAACAATTATGGAATTTTGGTGTAAATTGGTAGAATTGTATGGCAATTAAGTGGGGTCCTGTGAATTGACAAATGTATTGATTTTTTTTCTTTTTTTGTTGTTGTAATTTTGTAAAGATGAAATGGGCTTAAGAAGAAAAAAGACATTGGGTTTTGATATATTTATTTATTTAGTATGGACTATGAGAAACTAAATTTTAAAAAAAGAATTAAACCTAAATGGAAATTAAATATAGAATGGATAACTAAAAATATGAATATGGATGAAAAATAAAATAAAAAGTGTTTCGGACTGGCCCAATGACTAGTCATGTCCCAATCCACTCCTGCACATGGGACGCCCCAATAGCCCAAATGTCAAAGGGACCCACTGGATTTATACCCTTCAGCCAAGGAGAACCTGTCGACCACGATTACTTGTGGTCGGATTTCTCTGCTCCCTCCGGACTTCTGCTCCACACCCGCAGAAGTCACCCAAATTCGGCCGAAGACAACTCCTGCTCTGATATCTCTATGCTCAACGTACATCCAGTTCGACCAGGTATTCTAGTCCCAACGGCTAGTTTCTGGCAGTTACCTATTTTCAGAGGATCCACGATCCAAGCCCAAAATAGGGACCATTAACCAAGCGATGAGGGCTCTCTATATAAACCCTCTCACATGAGAGGGTCAGGTATCGAATATTCATTTCCTAAACACTTTTACTCGTACTTGCACACTCTTCTACCCGCTCTTACTTTGGCATCAGAGTATCTTGTAGATACACCCCCTATTCTCCTCGACGACTGATCAAAGACTTCAAGATCCACGTCAGCATCCGCAGCCGTTGTAGATTCTGAACATAGTTACGATCAGTGGCGCCGTCTGTGGGAAATTCGCGTTGCCCCAATTTCTCATTTATATATCGTGAAAATAAAAACATCACCATTCAACCTCTCTTAATGGCTCACCACGACGACTCAGTCAATGTTTGAGTCCTCTCCAACATTCCCATCAAAAAACGGGAAAGTGATGGAACCATACCTCTCTTCGGGGAGCCTGATCGCTTCCAGGATGGGCGTACTGGCTCCATGGGACCTGAACTGTTCGTGCCACCTGATATCACGCCCGCTAATCTCCCCCTGATTCTCATCCTAGAAAGGACGAATCAGACGCTCGCATCTTAGGTCGAAATGAACAACAACATCAACCTCATACTCTTATGTCAGGGTGAAAGGCTAGAAGCTCTGGAGGAGGCAAGACGCACCAGGTCCTCGTCTCCCACGAGGAGGCCTCGAAAATCCCGCAGCAGGTCACTTGGGAAAAAGAAGGACCACCACCACCTAGAGGTTGTTGGGTTCATCAAGAAACGGAATCGTTCATCCCCTCGACGAAACAAGTCCCTGAAAGCTAGATAGAATCGAAAGTCTCTCCAAGCAGGAGCACGACCATTGCTTGAGGGTGTGAGAAATCGTTCAAGATACTCTCCTCCTCGTCGACACCGGGACAATCGCTCCTGCTCCGCCTCCCCTTATTCTAGAGACGAGGATAAACCTTGTGACCCCCTCTTATACGAGATCATGTCTACTAGGCTCCTAAAAAGGCTCGAGAAGCCCCCTCCCCTGGGAACCTACGACGAAACAACAGACCTAGACGAGCACATCGAGAACATTGACACTTTGCTGGATTACAGGGGCGTTCGAGGGGCAACTAAATGTCGTCTCTTCCCTACGACACTGAGGAAAGGAGTTATGACTTGGTATAAGATCCCTCCTCACGAATCCATCATGTTTTGGAGGCAACTCGGGAGAAAATTTTCCCGACATTTCACCACTTCACGACGCATCCAAAGACTGAGGCCTCTTTGGAAGCGATCATTTAGGGCAAAGACGAACCTCTGCAGGCATACATCGAAAGGTTCAACAAGGAAGTCTTCCAGGTCTCGAGCACAGACGATATGAAAAAATACCTTATTGAGTGAGGACTCCATCCCCACAACGATTTCAAGAGAGTTATGGGCATCGAGACACCGCCACACTTGATGCATTTCTCCTCAAGGCACAAACATTCAATCAATACGAGGAAAAAGAGGCAGCCAACACTGCCTGCAATACTAGGTGTCACAAGGACGCCAAACCATCTAAACATGACGACTCCATGACATCCCATCGGGGAGGAGAAAACGAAAGGAAGACCGCTCCTGTGAACCACGGGAGCATTTAGGCCTAGTCGGGAGGTTCCACGATTATACACCCCTCACGGTGACCAGGGAGAAAATCCTCTCTAAATGTGCCAACTCCGAGTTCCACCAAGTTGGTGTTAGATTTCCTAAACAGCTGCAGAGCAAAACAAACATGGACAAGACAAAATACTATCGGTTTCATAAGTCTCACGGGCACAACACTGACGATTGCATCCACCTGAAAGATGCCATTGAAATCCTCATTTAAGAATGCCATCTGAAACAATTCACTAAGGGAAAGGAGGCTCCTCGACAGGAAGTACAGGAAGCTCGAAAAGATGAGGAAAATGCTCCCCCAGCTGCGGAAGCCAATCTCTAGGTCGCCCTCAACATCACGCGGCCAGAAGATTTCTACATCTCTGAACCGTACACCGGTCCTGCATATTTCGCTACCTATAGTTTGTGGGAGTCTTTCCCTTATACAATGGTCATCTCAAGGGGGAGGTCCCAACAAAGTTATAGTGGGGTCAGTTAAGAGACACTTTGATCAACTGATCAGCACCAGCTCCAACCAAAGCTCCACTCTTGACCCTCCCCGTGGAGGATCAACACCCATTTTTTCCATAAGGAAGACCTCCTCGGCGGAGCACCTAATGCCAATATTCCCCTGCTTGTCAGAGCGCAGATGGCCAACTTCGACGTCCGGAGGATCCTAGTCGACCAGGGAAGCTCCGTTGACATCATGTATTCCTAAATATTTGCAATCATACGACTCAACGAGACACATCTGACACCTTACGTGGGCTGAGATCTCCAAGGATTCAACGGGACTGTCTCTAGAACCTAGGTCTACGTCGATCGAATTGTAACCTTTGGAGCAGGTGAAAGCCCCAGGTCCATTAAAGTGCAGTTCCTCGTAATCGATTTTCCATCTCTATATCAATGCATCTTAGGTCAATCTACCCTTGTCGAGCTCATTGTCGTGCCTTCCACAGTGCACCTAAAAATGAAATACTATACTTCATCAGGACAGGTGGCCACCCTCCACGGGGACATAGAAGCTACTCGTCGGTGCTACGAAGCTTCATCTAAAAGGCTCAACATCATAGCTGTCAAGCTAAAGCAAGCCAAGGTCGCCCTCTCCTATAGCTCAGAGGAACCAAATCCACTTCCTCGAGTAGACTCGATCGATCTCGATAGCAGGTTCACCGACAAAGAGGAACAAGCATAGTTGGTCGCAAAGCTTTCTTCGTCTGCTCGCCCCATGCCCGATGGAAACTTCAAGTTGGTTGCATTGGGAGAGGATCCTACAAAAGGGGTAAAGATCGGAGTAGACCTCCGAGATCTTACAAGGAAACAGCTGAAAACGTGCCTCAGGGAGAATGCTGATTTATTCGCATGAAGCACTGCTGAGATGTCGGGCTTGGACCCAGAAACGACATGCCACCACTTGACCATAGACCCCTCGGTCCGAGTAGTAGCACAGTGGAGGAGGAAGCAGTCCCAAGAAAAAGTAGAGGCTGTCGAGCAGGTCGTGAAAGACCTTCTAGAGGCACATTTTGTAACAGAAGCCATGTATACCACCTGGCTCTCAAATGTTGTATTAGTCAGAAAGAGTAATGGAAAAAGGTGCATGTTCATTGACTACACTGATCTCAATCGGGCTTTCCCGAAAGACGCTTACCTTTTACTTAACATTGATAAGATAGTCGATAATTCTGCAGGTTTTAAATTAATGTCGTTCCTCGACGCCTATTCCAGGTATAACTAAATACCTATGGTCGTGACCGACAAAAAGTACACTTCCTTCATGACCGAATCGGGTAACTATTACTACAACGTAATACCCTTCAGCTTGAAAAACATGGGCGTTACCTACCAGCGAATGATAAACAAAGTCTTTCGAACATAAATCGAGGACATGCTCAAAGTTTACATGGACGACATGATCGTTAAATCCCACGAGGAAATTGATCATGCTCTCCACTTAAAGAAAATTTTCGATCAAACACACAAGTGCAAAGTGCGATTCAATCTTGAAAAGTGCACGTTCGAGGTACGAGCGAGAAAGTTCCTCAGTTTTTATCTAACTGGAAGAGAAATAGAAGCTAACCCCGACAAGTGCCGAGCTTTCGTCAAAACGCCCACGCTGAAATCCAAAAAATCCATCCAATCCCTAAACGGGGTTCTCACATCACTATCTCGCTTTGTGGCAAAATCCGCCCAATATGCACAACCCCTCTTCAAGCTCCTCCACAAAGAGGCTAATTTCGAATAGACGAAATAGTGTGGGCAAGCCCTGATACACCTCAAGAAGGCTCTGTCAGAACCCATCTTTCCTCTCCCAACTAGAGATCGGGGAAGCCTTGTTTCTGTATCTGGTCGTCGCTAATGAAGCCGTAAGCGCCACCCTCATACGGGAAACACCCGAGGGACAAAAACCAATATATTTCACGAGCAAAGCCCTACAAGGGCCCGAGCTCAAATAAAAATAGATCGAAAAAGTTTCCCTTTCCCTCCTCCATGCGGTGAGGACACTTAGACATTACTTCCTGGTGCATACTTACGAACAAACCAACCCATCAAGAAGCTCCTCGATCGACCCGATATGGTCGGAAGAATGCTTAAATGGTCTTTGGAATTATCTAAGTTTGACATTCGATATGAAAGCAGAGCGGCCCTTAAAGCGCAAGCCCTCGCTGATTTTGTGGCTGAAATGACCACCCCGAAAAACAAAGTATGCATCCAGAAAATGAACCATTTCGTGGATATATCATCAAGCTCAATGGTAAGTGGAACATGGATTATCCTAGAAATATAAGGAGGGAATCCTAATAGAGGTATCCCTTATGCTATCTTTTCCCACTTCCAACAACCAAGCAGAGTACGAGGCTTTCCTTGCAGGTCTAAGACTCGCCGACGACCCTGGAGCCGAAGAGATAATCATTTGTACGGACTCTCAGCTCATGGCCTTGTAGGTCAAAGGAGAATACCAAGTTAAAAACGATAGTTTATCGGAATACCTGACTCTGGTAAAAAAAAGATCACAAAATCCGCGTCTGTAGAAGTCAAACATGCTCCTCGCGAACATAACGTGCGAGCAGATGTGCTATCAAAACTCGCGAGCACGAAGAAGAAAGGTAGAAACAAGTCTGTTATACAAGAAATACTTCCTCGCCCCTGCATTGAAAAGATATCCACGAAAACAGACGTAAACATCATCGGCGACGCCAACAGCTGGATGACCCTGGTCTACAAATACTTAACCAATGACTAATTTGCCCAAAGACCCAAAAAAACCAGTATAGTCAAGCAACGAGTCTGCTCATATGTGTTAGTCGAAGGAAAACTCTATCGGCGGGGATTCTCTATTCCCCTCATCAAGTGTGTCGAGGAAGAATTAATTATGCATATCCTGCACGAAGTTCATGAAGGCATTAACGCCCAATACCTGGGTGGAAGATCTCTGGTAAGGAAATCTCTTCGGGCAGATTATTATTGTCCAACAATGCAAAACGACACCAAAGGGCACGTAAAAAAATGCGATAAATGCCAACAACATGGGGACATGCACTTAGTGCCTCCAAACGAGCTTAAGACAATGTCCTCCCCGTGGCTATTCGCATGGTAGGGCCTAGATATCCTTTGTCCCTTTGTCGTCAGTTCGAACCAGAATAAATACTTGATTGTCAAAGTGTACTACTTCACGAAGTGGCTAGAAGTTGAAATTCTAGCCAAGATAACAGTCCTCAACATATTATGTTTCTTCAAACGTAACACCCTCGTTCGTTCGGGATACCCCGAGCCATAATTACTGACAATGGCACACAATTCACGGATAAGAACTTCCAATAATTTGTCATCAACGTTGGGACAAAACAACACTTTGCTTCAGTCGAACACCCGTAAACCAACGGGCAGGCCGAAGCAGCAAACAGGGTCATCCTTCGGGGGCTCAAGCAAAGACTAGATGAGATCAAGGAATGATGGGTTTAGGAATTACAAAGCGTTTTATGGGCATACTGGACCACGCCCATTCCATAATAAGGGAAACCCCTTTCCGACTAGCATACGGAACAAAGGTCTTTATTCCCATAGAAATGCATATATTGTCCAGGCAGGCAAAAGCTCTAATGGACGAGGGAACTAATTCAGAAGCACTATGCGGGGAGCTCAATTTGGTAGAGGAAGTTCGATCGGGAGCAGCCTTATGCGAAGCATCGCTGAAACAAAAGATCACCATCACACATGACTCTAAAGTCATAAAACGAGCATTCGAGGTTGGCAGCCTCGTCTTGAGGAGAAACTATAAAGACTCCAAAAAAGGAAAACTTGCTGCAAACTAGAAAGGTCCATATCGTGTCCATGACCAGGAAAAACACCCATCTCGTGATGGGACTTTTACGTCACGGAGTACGGGTCATCATCATGACTCGAGCACCGTTCCTCAACCAAATATACTTTGGTAGTATGCCTGGTTCCTCAACCCGTCAGACATACATAAACCGAGCACAATTTCCCAAACATACAATAAACCATGTCCCCAACGGACGCATAAAAAAGAACATCGCACATGTTTATTAAGCAAACATCTCTGCGATCGAGCATCATAAAAACACTCAGTGAAAATTTTAAATAAAGTGTGCCCTCTGACGGACACACATGCACATATAACATGAGGATAATTAAACAACCATCAAGGTCGGTAAACATAAAGGCATTAAAAATGCGGCCATGAAGACCGACTTGTTTGAATATTACATAAAGGTGGAGCAACCCCCCATACATAATTAAGGCCATGGCGCATATGCTAGCCAAGATAATGAAAAACAGAAGGACCTTCAAAGATTAACATCGGCGTCGGGCTGAGCATCAGCGTGGATCCCCTGATTCCCTTCAACCATAGTTCTATCGTCCTGCTTTGGTTGTCCGAGGAAATCAGGGATAAAGATTACCCCATCCTTGGCTTTGTAAAGACAATTGATGCCTTCCTCGTTCAGTGCCACCCCGGGGTTGACAATCTTTAGTTGGTCCACCCCGTTTTTGAATGCTACACCCGTTATCTTTTCAAGTTCTTCCTCCCCTTGCTTGATTTTTGAAATCAGTTCAGCCCGGGTCACTAGGGACTTCAGCTCCTCATGTTCATCCTCAGCAGGAACCATTGCGGCCTTAAGACGAGCATCCTCTTCTTTGGCCGATTTCCTTTCCGAGTTCGCAGCGGCCAAAGACTTTTTCAGCTCCTTAACCTCCTTCGAAGCTTCCTTCGAAGATTCCGAGGAAGCCTTGGCCATGTCCTCGGAAGCAGACAATTGAGTTTTAAACTGTTGTATCTCTTGCTCCTGAGTGGCGGTACCTTCAGCGTACATAGAAACCATCGTCAAGACCCTCATCACAGAGCTCGCGTCCCAAGCCAAACACAAATGTATGTCCGGTCGACTCAGCTCCTCCAGTTTAAGCATTTCTGCCCTATAGACTTAGAGAGAGGTCTCGTCGAAGAAATTCGGCCTCAAGAAGCGGGTGAGGAGCTCAAATGAAGGCTTCAGAAGGGGAACTTGTTAAATGTATAACCTCCTCGAGTCTTGACATTTTCCCCATTTTGGACGCAGTTCCCGGATGTGAGATATGGCATGAATTTTAATGTGTCAAAAACTTGGCATGATTGAAAGCATAAGTGGTTCTCTAAGAAAAAGGAAGAAATGGTATTTTTGGAAAAATGAAGTGAATGAGCCGACTCAAATTCCATAATGAGCTGACTCATTCAGTGTGTTTGGTGTCCAAAACACACGGGTCCCAACAGGCTGCCTGAGGCATCATTTTGGTCGACTCATGGGTATGGATGAGCCGACTCAAATTCCTTCATGAGTCGACTCATCAAAAATATTTTTCTTCTCATTTCCTGCGGGTCTCAACGGGCTGTCTCTCTGTTATTTTAGGCCGGCTCACCAGGCAATTTGAGCCGACTCATTTTATGATTTGAGTCGACTCATTACCGTGCTGACTCAATTTTTCATTTAATTTTCCTTTCTATTATGTTACAATCACTAACCAATATAAATAGCAGGTTTCATTTCTTTTGAGAGGTTAACAAGAAAAGTGAAAGATATACACACTTCTCTCTTCATCTTCTTCCTTTTTGCATCCATCAACAATCACACACAATAATCTTTGTTGATTAAGGTGCTTGCTTAGAAGATAACGTTCAATCATAAATTAGAGTTTCAGATTGGGTCTAGAGAGTGTCGGTTTTTATTGGAAAAATCTGAAGGGTTTTCTCCTCCAAGATCATTGAAGGTTTGGGGGTTTTGCACACAATGATCGTTCGTAAATTCAGCAGAGTGAGGTAGATTAAAGATCAATTGGATCGTTCTTTCATATCACGGTAGACGGAGGATTGCGAAGGTCTTTGTGGGTTCACAAGTGTTGAAGAAACTCAGTCGTGCTCAAAGTTTGGAGGATTGTGAATCCTTGCAAGAAGGGAGCAATTAATCGGAGGCTTTCTCGACACGCGTGAAAGACTTGATTCAACTTTGGATCAAGGGACAAGAAGATGATTTTACAGCATATTCAACGCGGTTTGGTTTGTTGGTTCATCTATTTTTCTTCTTGTAAAACAATTGCAATTTAATAAAATTGCCCAATTCGATTGTGAATTGGGGGCATAGTACTTCGAGCGAGGACGACGAAGGAACTGCCTAAACAAATTCCTTGTGTTCTTTACGTTTCTCGTATTTTACTTTTGCTCATCTTGATTTTGTGTGCTCTAAAATCCGGGTGTATCAAAGTAGTGCATTCAAGGTGTTTTATAATTTATCACACTCAAAAGTGATAACTAGAGTGGGTAAAATTCTGTACTATTTGATACAACAAAATTATCCTTGGTTTTTGCACTCCAAGTGTTTGGTAAAAAGCCTAATCACACAAAATCAATTTGCTTGTGCTTATTTTATTCTCTATATCATTGTTAAGAATAGTTTCATCAAGTGTTGATTTATCAAGTGAATCATTTGTAAAATATTAATTCTTCTAATCATCATTCCTATTCCAATTGGGTTTAGCGTATATCCGATCTCCGGTGACTTCAATTTAAACTAGACGATTTTCCGGGAAACTTCCGTAATACATTTTCAATTAATTTTTGAAAAGTAATTTTTGAAAAAGGGATTTATTCAACCACCATTCTAGATCTGCGCTATCATCTAACAAGTGGTATCAAGAGCACCGGTTCATCTAGTGCTTCACATACAACTTATAGGAAAATGGACAACGATCTAATGAGGGCGTACAATAGAGGTCCAGTTTTTACCAGAGAAAACTATAGTCACTGGAAGGATTGTATGCGCATTCATATCAACTCTGTTGATAGAAAAATTTGGAAAGTTATTCAAGACGGCCCTTTTCAAATAACTATGGCCAGTCCGGATAATGTCCAAATTGAAAAACCGAAAGCACAATGGGATGAGAATGATGAAAAGAAATATAACTATGATTGGAAAGCTCGAAATATGCTCATAGCTTCTTTAGGTGCGGATGAATATTTTCGAGTTTCTCATCACACGTCGGCTTAAGCTATGTGAGAAGCCTTACAAGTTGCCCATGAGGGAACCGATGATGTAAAGCTTGCTCGAATTAATACTCTATAACAAGAGTTCGATCGATTTCACATGAGCCAAGGGGAAACCGTTGGTGAAATGGGAAAAATATTTTCTCACTTGACAAATCAATTAAACGCTCTTGGTAAAACTACTCCTAATGATGTAGCTACTAACAAGATTTTGAGATGTCTTACTAGGGAATGGTTTCCAAAAGTTACGGCAATCAAAGAAGCCAATGATGTAAGAACCTTGGATCTAACTACACTCATTGGAAAGCTACAAGAGCATGAACAAGAGCTCTTAAACTTACATGAGCATGAAGACAACGAACAAAAAGAAAAGAGCGAGAAAAATATAGATCATGAGAAGAAGAAGAAGTCTATTGCATTGAAGGCTTCTTCCTCAAAATCCTCCACCAATAAAGATAGTGAGAGTGATTCAAGTGATGATGAAGACGAATCAAACGAAGATATGGGTTTGTTTGTAAGAAGATACAATCGGTATCTCAAAAAGAATGAAATATCTCATTCGGACAAGAGTCTCATCAACTATTGAAGAAAATCTAATCCTTCCAAGCAAGAGTTTGTTAAAAGTACTAAAGACAAGGGATCTTGTTACAACTGTGGAAAACCGAGTCATTATAAACCGGATTGTCCTATGCTAAAGAAAGACAAGGCAAAAGACAAGTATCAAAGAAAAGGTAACAAGGCTAGAAGAGCATATATCGCTTGGGAAAGTGATAGTGATTCATCTAGCAAAGATAGCTCAAGCGACGAGGAAGAAAAAGTAAATCTTTGCCTCATGGCCCATAAGAAAGACAAGAAAGAGGTAAGACATGCTAAATATGATAATGCTGAAAAATTGTCTTATAATGATTTGCTTAGTACTTTTAATGTTCTCCATCAAAAGGCTAAAGAAGCTTTCAAGCGCATTGCATCCGACAAAAGAATTTTTGCATATTTAGAGAAAAAGGTTTCGGATAATGAAAATGCAATGAAAGCTCTTAAGACTTCGATGGTAGAATCTATTGTAGAAGACAAGCGATAATGACATAACTTTCATAGTTGTGAAACATGTTGGATTTGGCAAAATGAAGTTAAAACTATTCAAGCCAAACTAGACAAGTTGTCACAACCAAATATGACGTTTACTATTGATCGTTCAAACTTTAGATAATCAATGAACAACCCATATCAAAAATATACCTATGTTGTGAAAGATCAAAATAGTAAGTGCAAGTCTAAACCATTCTTGAAATGTCACTATTGTTGCAAGGAAGGTCATACGATTGCCAAATGTCGGTTTAAGAGATACTTGGTCTCTAAGGAATTTGTCAATGGTTGCCCAAAAGCAACAAAATTTTCACTCACACTCTAGGACCTAATGAAAATTGGGTACCTTTCTCTCTTATCTAATCATGTAGGTGAAGTGTCTTGAGACTACGGAGAAACGTTAGTTTCTTGATAGTGGTTGCTCAAGACATATGACAGGTGATATTTCCTTATTCTATGACTTTGTGGCTAAGAAGAAGGGTTTTGTTACCTATTGTCGCTCCCGATAAATGGGGAATGACCCAGATAAAGGTACAGACGCGAACGGTCGGCGAAAGAGGGATGTGAGAACACACAGGAGTGAACTCACAGGGAATGAATAGAGTCGCCAGCTAGGCATTTTTATCCCGGAGGAAAGGTAATGCTGCATAAACCTAGAAAGATATGGATAAGACGGTTGCGAACCAGGGAGACTGAGAAAGGGGGTTGGTTACAACCTGGGAAGGTATTAGCACCCAGATTGTCCGTCGTACTCGAAGGGATCCACGCTTAAAAGATTTGTGTTTTAAAGGGGTAGTGTCAGTGCAATCTGTGTATAAAAGAGCTGGAAAAGGATGTACAGGTGTCAGTGTAAGAGAAGTGAAGTGTATGTGAATGAAGTGTCAGTGTAGGAACAAAGATGAAATGCTCATGATAATGAGGCTAAAGAATAAGGCTAGAAGGAGGGGGAATATACAGAGACTTTTGTTCGATAACCGTTAAGTTATGCCTACGTATCCTCTCGTGCAATGAGGAAGTCAGAACACCGTAGTTCGACTCAAAGAGACTGAACGGTGAATTGACTTGTGAACTGCTTACTTGTCTATGCTCAAGTGTATGACCTGTCTGGCTCAGGTGCAAACTGTCTTGCATTAGACGGAAGAAGCAAGTTCTCGGTTGTGAGTGAATGTGATGAGAAAAGAATCCCGAAGGAGACGATTATTGTTTGTTTTTGAGTTTTCAGTCTTTTATTGCTCTTGAAAGCTTGTCATAGATTAATGAGCTTAAGCCTAAACCAATGGATTTAGTAAACTCATCACATCCTCCCTCTGATCAGGGGTAATGAGAATACCTTAAGTGTGAAGTTAGCTTCTCACACTTAATCACATTTGATGTAGGATTAAGATCATTAACCTACTTGTGATTATTTAGATGTTTTTGGTGTTTTTGTTTAGTGTTAGGTAATGAGTTTAAGCCATAATCAGGGATTAAACAGACTCATTACACCATCCTAATAGAAGGATAATAGATGAGAGTGTTTAAGCTGAGGAAAGCTCCTCAACTTAATCCATGATTAGGGATTAAACTCATGACAAAACAAGCCTTTGTTAAGTGGGTTTTAGTTAATGGTATGATGATGAAGTGATTTTTAGGGTTTGTAAGACAACTTGAGGGGGACTTGTCCATTAACATTAGGGTTAGTCCTTCTTAACCAGTTAAGGAAGAATTAGAACCCTAATGCAAGGCCCAAGTTACAAGTATGATGTCTTGATGATTATTAAGTGAATTGATTAAGAGATTTAAACAAATTAAGGGTTTAACACTTAGGATTAAAGTTATACACTCCATCCAAATAGAAGGATGCAGGCACGAGCTTAATCACAAAGCCTTAAAGCCTTTAGGGTTTAGTCCCTGATTATGAGATGAGAAGAGAAGACTCAATGAGACACAAAGGTAAAACTAAGTGGGGGGACTAATCAAAACCCTAATCATTGTCATGCTTGGTTGTTACTAAGGTTTGTGAGGTTTACAAGAGAAGTCTTCAGAGGAACCACCAGGAAGCAGATGAATGGAGCAAGGAGAAGCAAAGTAACTTGCTTCATTGAAGAAGGCAAGTCACTTGAGGAAAGAAAGTGAGAAGAAGAAGAATGAGAAAGCTCAATCTCAAACACATAACAAAATGCAGCAAGGATGCATAAAGGAAATGAAAAGAAAATGTGAGAAGTGAAGGCAAATTCACTTCTCAAAGTAACTTACCACCTGAAAAGTTAGTGAAAGGAATGCAATGCAATGCAAAATGAAATGAAATGGCATGATGAGAATCAAAACCAGAAGCACATACATGGTGTTAATGATGCTATGAGATAATGCAAACATGAAACAAGGCATGGGGATGATCATACAAACTTATGGATGCAAATGAAGCAAGTTAAGAACCATGATCATACATGAAAAGTTATGAAGTGCAAATGGCATACAACATGGCAAATGCAAGATGCAATGATCAAACATGCTTTCAATATGTCTTAAGATGTGTCATGGGTCAAATGGATGCATAAAATGCTATGGCAAGTCAAGGTATGCAAGCAAATGCAAGATGGATGCATATGAAAGCCCAAATTAGGGTTTATGATCAATGCATCAAACAAAAACCAAAATCAGAAACAAACATCAAGATAAAAAATTGAAAATGCATTCAAAGGACCCCTAAACCTATACTAACTCACTGCCCAAAGGAGAGGTTCCAACTCTTAACCTAATTAGGGTTATGAATTTCCTAAGATTTCTAGGGTTTTTGGGTACCTTAACAAGAAAAATTCCAAACAAATGGAAAATGAAAGATCAAATCATGCCAATTTAATCTCACAAACTATATGATATGCTAAACACAATGCAAAAAGAATCAAAGTCCAACTCTCAATGGTTAGGCAGAAATGATTTTTGGAAGTTTGGATCAAAATAATGCTTTGAAAATGAATTAATTCCATGGAAAATTATCAAAATGCATCAAGATCAAAAAAGAAATTTGGTTTGAGGGTTGGAAAATGTTTCTAAATGGTTTTAAATGTTTCATGAATTTTTTGGTGATTTTTAAATACCTAAAAGTATTTTTAATTAATTAATTCTCATTAATTAATTAAAAATAAACTTTTAAATGATTTAAAAATATTTTTTAATGCAAAATATAAAAATAAAAATGTTTTTGGTTTCTGAAATTAAATAAAAGCTTGTATAAAAAATTTCAGAATTTTTAAAATTGTTTTACTATTTTTAAATAAATGTAGAAAAGAAATACAAAATAAATGAATTAAAATTTAAGAAAATGAAAAGTAAACGCAATGGAGAGCCAGGATTGAATCTGGGAAAGAAAAGGTTGACTGCGCACGCAATCCAAAGGTCCAAATTCAAACTGAATTAATCTCACTTAATTAATTAAATAATTGTGATTAGGGTTTTAATGTGAAATCTGGTGCGTTCATTCACGCGGGAGTCAATGCCAGTCAACCCATCCTACGCTCAGTATTTAAACCTAGCCCTAATCCTCATTAATGCACTAATCACTTTCAGGTGGCCGGAAATGACCTCCGATCATCTTCTCCGGCCACACTCTCCCCTGAGAATCTCAATCTCACTCCCTAGGCATCTAAAACAAAATCTTTTTGCCCAGAATCCATCCCCAGACATCATACAACACGAATCAACAAACAAAATGCATTTATTTTTCGTATCCAAGCTGAATCGAATCAAAAGGGGTTTAGGTCAAAAAGTTTCAGGAACAACATACATACTCAATACTCAATCATTTTCGAAACAAAACATATCAGCATTATCAGTGGAACATAGAGAATCATCTAAGAACTTAAAAACATGTTTCTGGAAAAAATGTTCTTGAGCTCACCTGAACTGGAGCTTTGATTTCTGACACTTTCTGGCTGGCCCTTTGATCCAAAATGCCTCTAATGAACCTCCTGAGAAGCTTGCAGTGCTTGGTTGGAGTTTAAAATGGTTGGTTTGGAAGTTTGAACAAGTTCTGTTCAGTGGAGTGAGGAAATCGTGTTTCTGATTCTGGGGGTTTAAGACAATGGTGATGGGTGCTTTGTGATCAGGGAAGTGTGTTTAGTTGATTGGTGAAGTTGGTTTGTGTGTTTGTGACTTGTGTGATGAGTTTCGAAAGCTTTTGCTCAAGAGGGTGAAAATGAGAATGCTGGCTTGTGGAGTGTTTCAGGCTTGCTTCTTGTTATGTTTGGCTTGCATTTGATTAACATAAACAATTGCCATTGGTCAGATGAAGTGACATGTGCTTTATTGATTGGTATGGGTGCTTTTGCAAAAATGTCAAAGTTGTGTAAGAAGGGCATGTGCTACTTGCTAGCTGAGTACAAAAGGCATGTCCTGCGCAGCATGAGGTGAGGAAAGGCCTAGGATTGATCAGCCAGCTAGCCAGCAAGTGGATGAGAAGCCATGATGAGTTTTGCAACTTGGTTCACCTTTGGTTCTTTATGAAATATCTTGATCCATAAGTCATAAAACATGTGATCCCTTGGACCATTCTGATTTTTAAATGTTGTGTGATCATGTTATGAAGGTTAGACATCAATTAGAAGTCACAAATTGCCTTGGTACAAGAATTTGCAAGTTTCCCTCTTTGGTGCATAACTTGAAATTTAGTGATTTTTGCCAACTTTGGTGAACCATAACTTTTGATCCAAAATGAATTAGGTCATGTTCTTGTACTTTTTGAAAAGGGAAAGATCTATTCTACAACTTTCATGACCAAAGTTTTTCCATTTGAAGCTTCTTTGAATCAAAAAGTAAGGGTTGAAAAAGTTGCCTAAAATGGCATTTTCATTAAAAGTCAAACTTGCCCAAAAAGTCAACTTTGCAAAAGACTTGAAATTCTTCAATTTTGTGAACTTCTAACACCTTCTATGATCAAATAAAGATCATACACAATCAAAATGATGAAGAACACCCTTTGGTTGGGTCATTGGGGGCCTCAGATGCCCTGATTTTGCACTGACTTGCTTGAAAAGTCAACTCTTGATCAGATGACTTCCCCATGGAATTTCTTCATGAAAATTGATATGCATGATCCTTATAACATATAGAGACCAATAGAAACAAGAATGACCAAAAAAATTGGAGTTATGGCCTCTGAAACCAAAACCCTAATTTTAGGTCATCTGTGCAGTCAAACCTGGCTCTACTTCCATACCATTCTCAGTTCTTGTGATTTTTTGACATTCTTGACTTTGAGAGGATATAATATGATGCTTGAACATACATGGACCCCTTTGAAGTGATTTATGGCCTTTGGGGTGGCTCAAGAAGCTCTTGGATTGCTCAGATCACAAACCCTAGATGCAGATGACTTTGAATCTATGCAGTGAATCAAAAATGTGGTATGAGATGTTATGACTGAGCTCATGCATATGAAATGATCACAAGCCATGGTGTAAATGGGTGAGGGCAAATTTGGGGTGTTTACACCTATGGTGATAACAACAAGGGAGTTATACCCGGCAAAGGTAGTGTAGGTAATCCCTCTTCTACATCTATCTCTAATGTCCTTTTAGTTGAGGGTCTTAAGCATAATCTTGTTAGCATTAGTCAATTATGTGACAAGGGATATAATGTCTCATTCTCTAAAGAAGGTTGCATAATTGAACATAATGAAAACAAAGAGGATTGTTTTAAAGGCCTGAGGGTTAACAATGTATATATGCTTGATTTGAATTCGATGACCATGAGTGATCCTAAATGTCTTATTTCCAAAAGTGAAGAGTCTTGGATTTGGCATAAACGTTTAACTCATATCAACTTTGACTTGATAAATAAGGTTATTTCCAAAAACTTAGTAGTCGATTTTCCTAACATAAAGTTCACTAGAGACCATCTTTGTGATGCTTGCCAAATGGGAAAGCAAACAAAGATATCTTTTAAATTAAAAAATTCAGTCTCTACTTCTAGACCTCTTGAACTTCTACACATGGATATTTTTGGTCCTTCTAGAATCAAAAGTATAGGAGGGAACTATTATGGTTTTGTTATTGTTGACGACTACTCTCGATTTTGTTGGACAATTTTCTTAGCTAGTAAAAGTGATACCTTTTCGGCTTTTGAAACTTTTGCCAAATTATCTCAAAATAAACTTGGCACAAACATTGTAACTATTATAAGTGACCATGGATGTGAGTTTGAAAATCATCTCTTTGAAAATTTTTGTGAAAACTATGGCATTGATCATAATTTTTCCGCTCCTAGAACTCCACAACAAAATGGTGTTGTGGAACGTAAAAATCGTGTGTTGGAGGAATTGGGAAGAACTATGATTAATGATAGCGGTCTTACTAAATATTTTTGGGCCGATGCTATTAGCACCACATGCTATGTTTTAAATAGGATCACTATTAGACCTATTCTAAACAAAACGCCCTATGAACTTTTAAAAGGAAGAAAGCCAAATGTGTCGCATCTTCATGTCTTTGGTTGCAAATGTTTTGTGCTAAATAATGGAAAAGAAAACCTTGGTAAATTTGATTTAAAGGCGGATGAGGGTATCTTTCTTGGATACTATAATTCAAGCAAAACATATAGAATATACAATAAAAGGTTGCTTATAGTTGAAGAATCTGTACATGTATCTTTTGATGAATCTTATCCGAATGTTGTCGGAAAAGGTAGTGTTGTTATTGGTGCAGGTGGCTGTTCTAGTGAGATTGTTAAAGACATTGATATTTCTCGTGTGGAACCCATTGCGGATAGTGTTAATAAGGAGTCGGTTGATGTGTCTAGTCTCAAAGATGAAGGTCAAACATCCTCTCAAAATGATCTACCATTGGAATGGAAGACATCAAAAGATCATCATATCAATAACATCATTGGAGATATCTCAAAGGGTGTCATTACTAGATCAAGGATAAGTAACTTTTGTTTTTATCATTCCTTCATATCTCAAATTGAGCCTAAAAATGCCAAAGAGGCCTTACTTGATGAAAATTGGTTCCTAGCCATGCAAGAGGAACTAAATCAATTTAAAAGAAATAAGGTTTGGGACCTTGTTCCACCTCCGTGAGATCATCGAGTAATTGACACCAAATGGGTTTTTAGGAACAAATTGGATGAAAACGGCATTATTGTTCGCAACAAGGCCTGTCTTGTTGCTCAAGGGTATAACCAAGAGGAAGGCATAAACTATGAGGAAACTTATGCTCCTGTTGCCCGCCTTGAGGCTATACGCCTTTTACTTGCATTTGCTTGTTCATGTAATTTCAAATTATATCAATTGGATGTTAAGAGTGCTTTCCTTAACAGATATATAAATGAAGAGGTATATGTGTGTCAACCTCCTGGATTTGAAAATTATGAAAAACCAAATCATGTATACAAACTAAAACGTGTTTTATATGGTCTCAAACAAGCTCCTAGAGCTTGGTATGAGCGCCTAAGTAAATTTTTAATCAATCAAGGTTTTTCAAGAGGAAAGGTTGACACCACTCTCTTTATTAAACGAGAAGGAAATCATTCTATATTAGTTCAAGTATATGTAGATGATATTATTTTTGGATCTACTAACATGAAGTTAGTCAAAGAATTTTCAAGTTCCATGCAAGGTGAATTTGAGATAAGTATGATGGGGGAGCTTAACTTCTTCCTCGGACTTCAAATTAGACAACTTGAAGATGGAACCTTCATAAGTCAAACTAAATATTGCAATAAGTTGCTCAAAAGGTTTGATATGACAAACTCCAAGCCTATTGATACACCAATGCCTACTGCGGCAAGTCTTGATCGTGATGAAAAGGGTAAGGATGTGGATATAAAATGGTATCGAGGTATGATCGGATCCCTTCTTTATCTTACCGCATCGCGTATAGATATTATGTTTAGTGTATGTATGTGTGCTAGGTTTCAATCTTGCCCTAAGGAATCACATTTAAAATCAGTTAAACGCATACTTAGGCATCTTTGTGGTACGTCTAAGTTTGGCTTATGGTATCCTAAGGGTAGTGATTGCTCTTTGGTAGGTTTTTCCGACTCCGACTTTGCCGGTTGCAAAGTTGATAGGAAAAGCACAAGTGGAACTTGTCATTTATTTTCAAATTCTCTTGTTAGTTGGCATAGCAAAAAGCAAGTTTCTGTTGCTTTATCAACTGCGGAGGCGGAGTATATTGCAGCCAAAATTGTTGTGCCCAAATCTTATGGCTAAAACAACAATTGCTTGACTTCAATATCTCTCTTAAACAAATTCCAATTTTGTGTGACAACACTAGTGCAATTAATCTTACCAAAAATCCTATTCTACATTCATGCACTAAGCATATTGAAATAAGGCATCATTTCCTTAGGGATCATGTAGAGAAAGGTGATATGGTGTTTGAGCACGTTGATAGTTCGAATCAACTAGCCGACATTTTTAAAAAACTGTAAACACCCCAAATTTTCCCTCACTAAGTTCACACCATGGCTTGTGATCTTTCATATTTGCATTAGTTCAATCATACCACATCATATTACATTTTTGCTTCACTGCATTAGTTCAAGTTCATCTGTATCTAGGGTTTGTGATCTGAGCAATCCAAGATCCTTCTGAGCCACTCCAAAGGTCTTCAATCACCTCAATAGGGTCCATGTATGTTCAATCATCATTTTTTATCCTCCAAATATCAAGGAAGCCAAAGAATCACAAGAACTGGCAAGGCATGGAAGCAGAGCTAGGGTTTAACTGCACAAATGACCTAAAATTAGGGTTTTGGTTTCAGAGGCCATAACTCCAAATTTTTTGGTCATTCTTGTTTCTATTGGTCTCAATATGTTATAAGGATCATACATACCAAGTTTGATGAGGAAATTCATTGTGGAAGTCATCTGATCACTGGGTAACTTCCTAAGCAAGTCAGAGCTAAATTAGGGCATCTGAGGCCCCCCAACATGGAACCAAAGTGGATTTTTCATCAAATTGAAGTTATATGGTCTTTATTTGATCAGTGAAGTGCTTATAAGTTCATAAATTTGAAGAAAAGTGAGCAAAACCAAAAGTTGCCAAAAATGGAAATGACTTGTAATGTAAACTTTCTATTTTGGGAAAGTTTTTCAACCTCAATTTTCTTAACCAAAAATGCTTCAAATGAAAAATTGTTGGTCATGAAAGTTGTAGATTGGATCATTAACTTTTCAAAAAGTACAAGAACAAGATCTAATTCATTTTGGAACTCAAGTTATGGCTTTCTAAAGTTGGCAAAAATCACATAATTTCAAGTTTCATGCCAAAGAGGGATTTTTGCATATTCAAGTTCTAAGCACTTTCAAGACCTCTAAATGACTTCTACGCATCATTACAACTTGCCAAAATCAGAATTGCACAAAATTCACAAAGGTTCATGCCTTGGATCACAAACTTCCATAAGCCATTTTTCATAAATTCTCAAAAGAGGGATTCTTGCAAGAATGATTCCTAAGGTTTGATTTGGTTTCTAAATGATCTCAAAGCATCACAATAACATCATGTAACACTTCATGACCTGAATTCAGCTTGGAATGAGACATGTCCATGACCAAAAACTTCAAAATGCAACAAGTTGTGAAAATGCAAAACATGTGACATCTCACCATCCATTCACTTCTGATCATTCTAATTTATCCCATGGTCATCCTTGAAGACAGCTGAACTCAGAGCAGCCCTAAAGTAGCTTATCTCATGGCCTATGCTTGAAGTACACCAACTATTGACTTTTTGGCCAATTGCTCCATACCATTCCCACAATGCATGTCAAGTCTTCTGACCCATTCCAATAGTTTAGGATTTGTATAAGGATCATAAAACAAGCCTCACACAAGCTCAGACCCTATACACAATCAGATTGCACAAAACTTGCAAAAACCTTCCCTTCTTCGATTCTCTCAAACCAGCCATCAAACTTCAAATTTTTCTTCACCAACAAGTCACACATCATCCATAGAACAAGAATCAACCATTAAAACAGCCGGAAACATCACATACACAAACCTCAAATTCTGCTACACCAGAACTGGAACTTTAAAACTAGCCAATCTCAAAGCTTTTTAAGCTTCACATCATCCTCAGGGGGTTCACTGAAGCTGACTTGCACGAAGAAGGAGGCCAGAAAGCCCAGAATTTGAAAGCTCAACCTCAGGTAACATGATGAACTTTTTTTCCAGAAACTTGTTTTTAAGTTCCTAAATGAATCCTTATGACGTGCTGATGATCTTGATGTATTTATTTTTCAAAATGGTGGAATATTGAGCATGTATGAAGTCTCTGAAAGTTTCAACCCTAGAAAAGTTTTGCTTCGATTTGGCTTTTTGATACATGATAAATGAGTTTTGTTTGGGGATTTAGGTTTAGTGATGTGTGGGGTTCATTTCTGGGCAGAAAAATCAGGTTTTAGATGCTTAGGGAGAGAGATGGGGTTTTTGCTCGTCGGAGAAGATGACCGGAACACTGTTCCGGTCACCTGAAAGTGTTTATGCCCTAATCCTGTAATTAAGCAACTTTGAATGTCAGCCCTAGGATTTGCCTTGCGCGCGTGTTTTCAATGGCCAGGATTGCTTCATTAGCCCTAATTCTCATTTAATTAGTTTAATTAGGATTAATTAAATTAATTTAGTCAGGACAAATCCCAACCATTGGATGACGTGCCAGTCAACCAAAATCTCTCAACTTTGAATGTGAGCCATTGATCCAACTTACTTTTATTTAATTCATTTTTATTTCACATTTTTCTCATTTATTTTGTACGAATTTTTAAAAATAGTAAAAATGATCAAAAAATTCTGAAATTTTTTATCAAACATTTTATTAATTTTCAGAAACCAAAAATATTTTTATTTTTATTTTTTGCATTCAAAAATTATTTTTAAATCATTTAAATGTTTTATTTAATTAATTAATGAGAATTAATTAATTAAAAATACATTTAAGTATTTAAAAATAACCAAAAAATTCAGAGAACATTCTTAGATATTTAGAAACATTTACAAACTCATCATACAAATTTATTTTTGGTTTTGATCATGCTTTGACATTTTTCAATGAATTAGGGTTCTTAAAATTGTTCATTTTCTAACCGTAACTTCAAAAATTCATATCTTTTAAACCAAGTTGAGTTTGTGAATGGTTCTTTTTGCATGGTTCTATGAATGGCTTCTAGTTTCTAAGAACATTTTTGTTTCATTTTTATCTTTCATTTTCAATTTGTTTGGCATTTTGCATTGAGGATCACCCAAAAAAACCTAGAAACTTAGGAAATTCATAACTCCTTCTAGGTTTAGCTTCTGATCTCCCCCTTTGGATGGTAACCTAGTATAGGTTTAGGGTTCCTTTGAGTGCATTTTCAATTTTTTACCATGTCATTTGCTTCTATCTTTGCCATTTGTATCTCATCCTTTCATAAAACCCTAATTTTGCATCTTCATTTGCATTCATCTTGTATATGCTTGCATCCATGAACTTTCCATGACATTTTGTGCATTCACATGACTTCTAAGACATCTTAGGACACATTAGAATCATGTTTGATCATTGCATCATCCATTTGCCATGTTATGTATCCATTTCATTTCATATGCATTCATGAACTTTCATGTTTCCTTTATGCTTCATTTGCATTCTCATCCTTTGTATTAGCATCCATAACATTTGGTTTGCATTTGCATCATCTCTTAGAATCATTTGCATCATGAACATGCTCCTGGTTTTGGTTTGCATCCTTGCATTCATTTCCTTTTCATTTCATTTCATTTCCTTTCACTAACTTTTCAGGTGGTAAGTTATTTTGAGAAGTGAATTTGCCTTCACTTCTCACAATCTTTTCTCATCTCTCTTATGCATTCATTGCTGCATTTTTTATTTGTATTAGAGTGAGCTTGCTCATTCATGTTCCTTCCTCACTTTCTTTCTTCAAGCAACTTATCTTCTTAAGTGAAGTAAGTTGACTTGCTTCTTCTGCTTATCCTCCTTTTCTGCTTCTTCCTTGGTGGCTCCTCTTGAAGATCTCTTGCAAGCCTCATAAACCCTAGGAATACCCAATCATGATAACAATTAGGGTTTGATTAGTCCCCCATTAGTTTTACCTTTGTGTCATCTCTTGTGTTTTCTCTTCTCACCTCAGAATCAGGGACTAAACCTTAAAGGTTTTAAGGCTTTGTGATTAAGATTATGCCTACATCCTTCTCTTAGGATGGAGTGTATAAATTTAATCCTAAGTGTTAAACCCTTAATGTGTTTTAAATCCCTTAATCAATTCATCTAATAATCACTAAGACATCAAGCTTGTAACTTGGGCCTTGCATTAGGGTTCTAATTCTTCCTTAATTGGTTAAGAAGGACTAACCCTAGTGTTAATGGACAAGTCCCCCTCAAGTTGTCTTACAAACCATAAAATCCATGTCTTAATCTTACCATTAACTAAAATCCACTTTAATAAAGGCTCTGTTTTGTCATGAGGTTAATCCCTAATCATGGATTAAGTTGAGGAGCCTTTCTCAGCTTAAATGTTCTCATCTATCATCCTTCTATTAGGATGGTGTAATGGGTCCATTAAATCCTTGATTATGGCTTAAACTCATTACTTAACATTAAACAAAAAACTCCAAAACATCTAAATAATCACAAATAGGTTAATGATCTTAATCCTACATCATGGTGATTAAGTGTGAGGTGTTTACTTCATACTTAAGGTATTCTCATTACCCCTAATCAGAGGGAGGATGTGATGAGTTTACTAACCCTTGGTTTAGGCTTAAGCTCATTTTCTTATAACAAACACAAAAAGCAATAAAAGATTGAAAACATCAAAAACAAACAATAATCGTCTCCTTCGGGATTCTTTTCTCATCTCATTCACTCACAAACGAGAACTCGTTTCTTCTGTCTAATGCAAGACAGTTTGCACCTGAGCTAGACAGGTCTTACACTTGAGCATAAACAAGTAAGCAGTTCATCAGTCAATTTATCTTTCAGTCTCTTTGAGTCGAACTACGGTGTTCTGACTTCCTCATTGCACGAGAGGATACGTAGGCATAACTTAACTGTTATCGAACAAAAGTCTATGTATATTCCCCCTCTTCCAGCATTATTCTTTAAGCCTCGTGGTCTTGAGCTTTGCACTCCTTTCTTACACTGACACTCCTTTTATTCACTTCACACTTCTTTTGCACTGACACTTGTATTCTTTTCCAGCTTTTGCACACAGATAACACTAACACTACCCCTTTAAACACAAACTTTCAAGCGTAGATCCCGTCGAGTACGACGGACAATCTGGGTGCTAATACCTTCCCAGGTTGTAACCAACCCCCTTTCTCAGTTTCTCTGGTTCGGGATTGTCTTATCCATCTTTTCTTTGGTTTATGCAGCATTACCTTTCCTTCGGGATAAAAATGCCTAGCTGGCGACTCTTTTCAGTTCATCTTCATGTTCTCTCCTTCGCCGACCGTTCGTGTCTGTACCCCTCTTGGCCCTGTGTCATTTGGCGGGAGCGACAACTTGGCGACTCTGCTGGGGACCCTTATACTGCAACCAGGGCTTCTGGTTCTTTTTGTGGGTTCCTCCTAGCGCTTGTTTGATTTGTGTTTACTGGGGTGTTATGTGCCAATTGTGTTTATTTATTTTTGCTTTATTTATTGCTTTATGTACAGCTTTATTTACTGCTTTCTTTACAGTTTTTTATACATCATACTGTCATTATCATTGCTGGATCTGGTTTTATTTGGTGGGTGGGGTTTCATTGAAAGATTAAGGTCCTATACCTGGGACCTGAGTGACACCTAGCCTAAAGTGGTTCATGTTCTTTCCCATTCCATTTAGGTCTGGTGCGGGAATATGAAACACGGTTCAAATGTGGGTTTCTTCTTGAGAACTCTGTGCTACAGATTTCCTGTAGTGCTAGGGCTATCTGGGAAGCCTGCTAAGTCTGGATGACCTTTATTTTGACCTTCAGAATTTGGGGTGAATTAGAGGAGGAACCTTTATGGTTATTGTAAACACTGTACCTCCAGGTTAGAAGTGTTTACACTTCTCATAACTGATCCAAGTCTGAGGATCCTTGTTCTAGAACATTACATGTGAGGGGGTTGGGTTGTTTACATGTTTGCAGGAACCCTTGGCCACATCATACCCTGTTACTGTTTTGTTTAAGAACACTTCACTTTGGACAGTTCTTGTGATTAACCCTGGACATGTGACTCTTTATTTGAGTCCCCCACCCTGGTTACTGGATTTCTGAGCCTACATCCAGACCTTTGAACATATATGGACCTTATATCAAGACAAATAATCAGATCCAGCTCTTGATCACAAACCCTTGCATATCATTTGGATATATCATCATTGCATCATTTAACATTTGTTTATTTGTTTTTCAGGGTATCCATCATATCATATTTGGTTTGGTTTTGACCCCTTCTACTGCTTAGACCTCAGCTTCAGTCATCTTCTTCAGCATTTTCTTCAACTATCTCCTTCAGTTTGTCAGAGACTCACCTGCATCAGTCTGTCAGAGATTCCCCTTCAGCTTCTCAGCTTGTGATCTTCACCAGCATCTGACTTCAGCTTCTTCATCAACACTCATGGATATTCCAAGGAAAAGCAACATATCTTACCACTTCTTTGAGCCCTCTCTGACCGGTATCAGACAAGTCCAGTCAATTATCACACCTAACCACATCCCACTATTCAGAGAGCACTATGGGGGTATTTTAGACATGGTCATGGATCTTGATTCTTCTCAGAGAAGCATGATCCACACATGCTTGCAGTTTTATGACCCTCCACTTAGATGCTTCACCTTTCCTGACTTCCAGATAGGGCCTCTGTTGGAAGAGTTTTCTTTGTTGATTGGAGTACCTGTCAGAGGAGGGATCCCCTTTAACCCAGAGATGACAGCTCCTAGAAGTGAAGAGATAGCAAGGGCATTACACTTGGAGCCTGCCCTTATTGAGCAAAGCATGACAAAAAAAGCTGGGATTTCTGGTTTACATCTGGACTTCTTGATTTCTCAGGCCATCCCGAAGGCTACATTGGGAGAATGAAGGGCAGTCTGTGCACTTTTAGCCCTCAGCATATATGGGGCTATATTGTTTGCAGATGAGCCTAAATTTGTGAGCAAGAATGCCATCCACTTGTTTCTGCTGAGGAACCCAGTGCCTACATTGCTAGGGGATTTTTACTACTCCATCCATCAGAGAAATGAAAAGCAAAGGGGGAAGTTGGTCAGATGTTGTGCTCCCTTGTTCTACTCTTGGCTACTCAGACACCTGCCTAAATTAGACGCCTTCTTGAACCTACACTAGCAGAAGAATTGGGCCAAAAGGTTCATTGCCTTAACATCAGATGATATCAGATGGTGCACCCAGAGCACCAAAGGCAAAGAAATTATTACCAGCTGTGGGCAATACCCTAATGTTCCTCTGATAGGAGTAAAAGGTTGCATTAACTACAACCCTTTGCTGTTTAAGAGACAATTGGGATATGCCTTGGTTCACCCTCCCAGAGGACAGGATTTAGCTGAGACCTTATACTGTGAAGTGCAACCTAATTTAGCTGTTGTCAAGCAAGCAGCCCGGGCTTGGGACAACATTCAGACAAAGGGGACAGTCATTCTTGGAAGATGTAACAATGTTGCTTCAACTCAGTATTCTGACTGGTCCCTTACTAGAGCTCAGATCACCAGGATGCCTTTCACCTTGGAAGATACACCTGGACCATCTACAGTACAGCCTACAACAACTGTTAGCCTGGAGGAATTTGAAAAGCTGAAAGAGAGGAATAATCAGCTATCTGAAGCCCTGAAGAAGACTCTTTGGGAAAGGAATGACGGTCGTTTGGACATTGAAAGATTGGAAAGACTCAAGACTGAGCATCTTACCAAGATTGAGAGAACAAATGACTACATAAGGAAAGCAAGAGACGGGGAAAAAATATTGAAGAATGCCTGCAAAGAGGCCAAAATTCAGAAGGCTAGGGCTGAGCATTACCTGGAGGAAAGCCAGGCTAGGTGGATCAGGATCACCGAAGCCCGTGCACAAGAAGACCAGAGGACTCAGGCCAAGATTGAGCAGCTAGAGGCCAATGAGAAGAAGCAGCAGGAAGCTTTGTTGGCAGCTCAGAAGGAGATATCAGAATTGAAGCTCCGAGCAGGGTTAAAGAGATCAAAGTATTAGGACAGGCATAAGAAGCTGATTAGTGCCATTGCTACCAGGAACCTCCTCATTAGGACCATTATAGAGCACCCAGCTGGTCCGGTGACTGAGGCACTCCTGAAGGAAGTTAGGGAAGATGATTATGGACTGGATGTCTGATTCCTTTTGCTTGTATTTCCTTTCTTCTGATGTACTTTTCCTTTTTGTTGTATTTTTTTTACCCACCTTGGGCTTGTGTTGTAAACAGACTATGTATTCTCATTATTTGTAATATATCAGTTTGTTTTATTTTGATGGGCTTTCTCTCAACATCATCAAGCATCTCCTTGAGGTCTGGAAAGGTCAAAACCAAGAACCAAACCGGATACCTTGGAAAACAAATAAGCATATTGCATTGCATACTAACACTTTCTTTGTTTTGTAGGTTTTCTTTATTATTTGTTTCTCACTTTGTTGTGCTTTCAGGAAACATTGCTCGTCGCCGAGTGTTCCCTGTCAACCGCACACACCGGTACCCAACTCGTAACAACCTTCCAGGCATTCAGATGGAACAGGTACAGCAGGACCTGAATGAAGTGAGAAATCAGATGGTAAATGAAAGGGTCGAAATGAGAAACCAAATGTCTTAGTTTATGGCTGTAATGACTTGCTTAGCCCAGAGCCAAGAGAGGCTGAGAGAGCTAGCTAGCGACTCTTTTCAGTTCATCTTCATGTTCTCTCCTTCGCTGACCGTTCGTGTCTGTACCCCTCTTGGCCTTGTGTCATTTGGCGGGAGCGACAAAAACCACTTGCTATGGATCCTTTCTTCTATATCCTTAGGGAACTTGGTGTTCTTGACATCTCGGATAGATCTTGATAATCATTGCTTTGTTTTATATTATTCTTTGGTTCAACTCTTCTTGTCTCTAACTTCTTTTTGTATAGTGTTATCGTACCTCTCTTTCACATATACTCGAGGTAATATCCTTCTAAACTTAGTTATCTCTATTCATTCATGATATATATAATAAAATTGTGTTGCATTGTTTATGTTCGTATCTTTATCTATTTCTTCTCTTCTTTTGGATTATGATTGGTTGTCTGTCAAATGATTAGCATAAATGATGATATTATCATGATTTGAGGTGGTTTATGTGGATTTTGGTGAAAATTTTCTTTAAAAAATTTCGGGTCCCAACAGGCCGACTCATGAGTCGGCTCATGGAACCTCATGAGTCGACCTCTTTGCTATGTTGAGCCGACTCATTTCAAATTTAAAATGAGTCGAATCATTTCAAATTTTGAGCCGACTCATTGTCGCATCACATGACATTTGGCTGTCTTGAAAAGATGCGCCGACCGCTTTTCGACTTTCCTAGGTTGGCACATCAATGCTTTCCATCAATATTTGACTTTCAATTTATTGTTTTTTATGGATTCCTACAATCAAATTCATTAACATTTCATTTTCTTATCATCATCATCTCATATTCTCTCAAGTTTCTCTCTTAACCCTAAAACCCTATAATCCTCTCTCAAAGCTTCAAATTTCTTCATTCTCAACAATGGCTTCAAGAGCTACAGGTAAAAGGTCACGGGGTTCTACTTCACAATCATCTCTCCCGGTAAACACTTTGTGTCTTCTTCCATCTGATTTGGTTGAGGTTTATAACAAAAAGTTCAAGAACAGAAAAATTGTTCCTCAATATGTGTATTCAAGAACAACTGCAAATCAAATGCACATTCCTCACATTGTTGAAGTGATGGATTTTCAAGGTATCAATCCCTTTCTCTCCTGTCATGAAGATTATAATGAGGATTTGGTAAGAATGTTCTATGATGGTCTGGTTGGTACTTTTAAAGGGTTCGAATTTAACTTCCGTATGGGCACTAGAATGTTTGTTGTTAATGCTCAAGTGTGGAAAGATTTGTTTCACATTGATCCTGAGGAAGCTAGTATCTTGATGACTGATACATCTCAAGTGGAGAATTACTCATTTTGTTCTAAACTAAATGGTATGCTTAAAGAACCTTTTGTTGAATTCATTGCTAATTCTGAATTGTTTCCAAATACAACAACTACTAGAAAAGTTAAGTCGATGGATTGTATCCTTGATTGGATTGTTGCACACAATTTACGTCCTAAGAAAGGTGGCTTTTCTCGTATTGATATGAGTGAAGTTCATCTGATATATATTCTTCAGAACAAGGTCAAAGTCAACTGACCCCATTATTTTGCAAGTCGTATCTTTGCCCTAAAGGAAAAGAAAGAAGTTTCTCTTGCATATCCTTCCATCATTCAGAAGATCATCGACAAAGCGAAAATTATTAGTAGTGACTTACCCATGGTATTCGTGCCTGACAGAAATTGGTTTCAACAAAAGACCCTAGGTCTTATGGGTCACATATGGAACTCTAAAGAAAAACGGTACCGGTTTGTGGTAAGAAGTGATCTGAATCAACCGTTACAAGAAAACTCTGATGGGGATGATCTTGATGATCAAAATGAACCAAATGTGGTTCCAAATGAAGAATTGCCCCCTGACAATGAAGAATGGAATGACATATCATCTACTGATTCCTATGAAAATCAAGGATGGGTGAATGGCAACACACCGGTTGGACAAACACTGCAACTCACTTTGCTCTTCCATCTCCTCCTCCGTCTCAACCGCATCAAGATGATCCGTCCAGAATCATTGCTATGCTTCAGAATATGCAACTTCAACAACGAGCTTACTACACAACTCAAACTGAAATATACTCGGAATTAGAACGACATTTAAACGAGCAAGACACCGTTTTTGTTGAGTATGTGTCCGTTCAAGACACTCGGTACACCGCACTGCAAGATCATTTGGCTTCTCAAGACACTGCTTTCAACTCTCTCAATAGCAGCTTTCTTCAATTCACGGAAACAGATATGGATGACTCACAACCTATCACTTATCATCGCCGTTATCCATCCACTCGGGATTGAAATCCCTAAGCTGGAGAGAATCATTGCTTAATGTTTGTTTGTTTGGTTTATGAATGTTGTTTATGTTTTGCTTTTGTATGAACTCATATTTCCTTTGGTTGAATTTGTTTTGTTTATTTTCAATTTTTCTGCTTGCTCTTCCAAATTGTGTGTTTGTGAATGCGTGTTCTTATTGCAATTGGTTTCTCATATTGAAATTATGTTTCGCATGCTATTTCCATTGGTGGTTAACTCATATGTATCATCTTCTTTTTGATGTTGTCAAAGGGGGAGATGATATTGATAGCATATAAGATCGGGTCATATAGTCAGGGGAAGCTTAACAACAACATATGGCGATTATTTCATCAAGTTTTTGCCATCATAAAAAAGGGGGAGTTTGTGAGACATGGCATGAATTTTAATGTGTCAAAAACTTGGCATGATTGAAAGCATTAGTGGTTCTCTAAGAAAAAGGAAGAAATGACATTTTTGGAAAAATGAACTGAATGAGCCGACTCAAATTTCACAATGAGCCGACTCATTCAATGTGTTTGGTGCCCAAAACACACGGGTCCCAACAAGCTGCCCGATGCATCATTTTGGTCGACTCATGGGTATGGATGAGCCGACTCAAACTCCTTC
This sequence comes from Lathyrus aphaca, assembly GCA_963966055.1. Lineage (NCBI taxonomy): Eukaryota > Viridiplantae > Streptophyta > Magnoliopsida > Fabales > Fabaceae > Lathyrus > Lathyrus aphaca. The sequence goes on along the minus strand of OZ014519.1, from coordinate 424,082,143 downwards.
ATGAGTCGACTCATCAAAAATATTTTTCTTCTAATTTCCTGCGGGTCTCAACAGGCTGCCTGTCACACCCCAAATTTTACTCCTAACATTTCACATCATGCATTTATCTCGCGCATTCATCCCATTATTTGCATACCAACACATATCATTCATGTTGTATTTGAAGGATAAAGTGTCAAGAAGGTTTCTCGGTTCCGTGACAAGTTTTTTAGGAGCTAGGGTTTTGTGCTGGAAGCGCGGAGTTTTGGAGTGGCTTCACAAGTGTTGGAGCATGAATTTCAAGGTTGAATCATGGACGTGTTTAAGATCTCAGGTCACTTGTGGTTTTATTTAGTAAGGTACCTCGGTGAGGACTGTTGATATTTGGTTCAGATGTTTTTTCTTGTGAAGTAAGTCTTAGTTGTTACTGGAAGTTTTGGTTCATTGTTTTTCAACCTGGATGCGGACTCCGAATCTTTGGTTCATTGTTATAAGACTTATTTGTTTTCAACTGAAGGTTGGATGTATCTAATTTTGTCTATTCCAAAATGCCAAATTTTCATTTTTAATTTCAAGTCCAAATTCCGAATCATTTTCAAGTTTAATTCCTAGTTTCACAAGTCAATTTCAAGTCAAGTATGTGATTTTCAAATTACCATCTTCCATTTTCTATTCAAGTTTCAAGTCACATTCCTAATTCCTTTTTCAAATTTCCATTTCTAATCATCCATTTTGTTTCATTTTAAAGTTTCCATTTCCAATTTCCATTCAAGAATCAATTCCAAAATTCATTTCATTTTTTTTTATATTCTAATATCAAGTGTAAGTTTATTTCCACATTTCAAGTTTCAAATCCATTCTACTCCACTCCAATTTTCAATTTCAAAATTCCACTCCCAAGTTTCTATTCTAATTATAAATCCAATTCCACTTCCCATCTTCAATATTTTAAATTCCAAACCTCAAACTCATTCTATGTTCATTTCAAAGTTCCAATTTTCCTTTTAAAGTTTCAATGTTCATCCCACATTCATACCAAAATTTCCAATGTTATTCAAAGTCCAACTCTCATTCAAGATTTGATTTCCAAGTTCATGACATAAATTTTAATTTCCATTCCATCTTGTTCCAAGTATCAATTTATGACAAAGCTTAATCCATTCAATTCAAATCATGACAAAGGATACAATTACATCAAAGGGAAGTGGTTTTTTTACAAGTATAAATGAACAAAAATTCTAAGCCTAGTAAGAACGCAATTTCATGCCAAGCTTCAATCTCTTTGTGTTGCCAAAGTTCCAAGCACTTGTGCCGAGTTTAGGGTTCCAAAAACTCCCATATTTTTGTTACATCGCCTTCTTCATGGACGACTTACCAAGCTCCTCATACCAAAAGATCTCCCAATGCATATTAAATGGAAAGAAAGGAAGAACAAGTTAGCATTAACATTTCATTGAAACATACATGTTCATATCATCATAATTCAACCATAATCAAGGCATCCTATCCATATTATTTCCTAACATGGATCATATCATCATGTCACATAATCCTTCAACCATTCATACTAATTCATATCATCAACAAATATTAAATTCAAGCATATTCAATTTTTAATCATTATAAATTCATATCCTTATGTTACATTTCACATACATCATCATGTTGCATTACACATTAGCATATTGTTAGAATATTCATGAAACACTTTTTGAAAGAGTACAGTACAACACAAAAAAAATAGTGGGGATTGTTTCCCTCCTTGGAAGACAAATTTCATAGGTCTGCAGAATTTCGTACAGACACATCCCTCCCACCAAATTCTGCAGTGTGGTTTCAGACCCCTGCTCCACTACTGATGCAAAATTCAGAATTGTTCCCCCTAATCCTACACCCTTCATGAGCAAGTTATCACAGTACATATTCAAATTCACATAGAAAAAAACCTAACCAAGTCCTATATAACAACTATTGTTTCATTCTTCAGGCAGAAGAAAAACCCTAGCCACCACATCAAAAAAAAAACTAATCACAAAAAACCAGAAGATAAAAAGCACAAATTCATCAAGCAGTCACAATTAAACACAAGAATCATAAGAAAATCTTTGCAGAACCAAAGATCAGTCCTTAACCTTTTCATTCATAATTCATCATCAATGACCATTAGAGCTCCAAATTGAAGCTCTAATTCAAGGCTTGTGTCGAGCCTCATTGTTCACTCACAAGCAACCATCAAAAAAGCCACAGAAGCATGTCGCTCCCACCAAATGAAGCTGGGTCAAATGGGGTACAGACGCGAACGGTCGGCGAAGGGAACAGTGAGAACACACAGCCGTGAACTCACTGGAGATGAATAGAGTCGCCAGCTAGGCATTTTTATCCCGGAGGAAAGGCAATGCTGCATAGACCTAGAAAGAGATGGACAAGACGGTTTGCGAACCAGAGAGACTGAGAAAGGGGGTTGGTTACAACCTGGGAAGGTATTAGCACCCAGATTGTCCGCCGTACTCGACGGGATCCACGCTTAAAAGATTTGTGTTTTAAAGGGGTAGTGTCAGTGCAATCTGTGTATAAAGAGCTGGAAAGAATGCACAGGTGTCAGTGTAAAAGAAGTGGAGTGTATAAGTGAAGTGTCAGTGTAAGAACAGAGTGAAATGCTCAAGATCATGAGGCTAAAGAATAAAGCTGAAAGAAGGGGAATATACAGAGACTTTTGTTCGATAACTGTTAAGTTATGCCTACGTATCCTCTCGTGCAATGAGGAAGTCAGAACGCCGTAGTTCGACCCAAAGAGACTGAAAGATGAATTGACTTGTGAACTGCTTGCTTGCCTATGCTCAAGTGTATGACCTGTCTGGCCCAGGTGCAAACTGTCTTGCATTAGACGGAAGAAGCAAGTTCTCGTTTGTGAGTGAATGAGGTGAGAAAAGAATCCCGGAGGAGACGATTATTGTTTGTTTTTGAGTTTTCAGTCTTTTATTGATTTTGAAAGTTTGTCATAAGTAAATGAGCTTAAGCCTAAACCAATGGATTTAGTAAACTCATCACATCTTCCCTCTGATTAGGGGTAATGAGAATACCTTAAGTGTGAAGTCAGATTCTCACACTTAATCACCTTTGGTGTAGGATTAAGATCATTAACCTACTTGTGATTATTTAGATGTTTTTGGTGTTTTTGTTTAGTGTTAAGTAATGAGGTTAAGCCATAATCAAAGATTAAACAGACTCATTACACCATCCTAATAGAAGGATAATAGATGAGGGTGTTTAAGCTGAGGAAAGCTCCTCAGCTTAATCCATGATTAGGGATTAAACTCATGACAAAACAAGCCTTTGATTAAGTGGATTTTATTTAGTGGTATGATGATGAAGTGGATTTTATGATTTGTCAGACAACTTGAGGGGGACTTGTCCATTAACACTAGGGTTAGTCCTTCTTAACCAATTAAGGAAGAATTAGAACCCTAATGCAAGGCCCAAGTTACAAGTGTAATGTCTTGATACTTATTAAGTGAATTGATTAAGAGATTTAAACACATTAAGGGTTTAACACTTAGGATTAAAGTTATACACTCCATCCTAATAGAAGGATGCAAGCTTAAGCTTAATCACAAAGCCTTAAAGCCTTTAGGGTTTAGTCCCTGATTATGAGATGAGAAGAGAGGACTCAAAGAGACACAAAGATAAAAGCTAAGTGGGAAAAGTCTAATCCTAATATTCACATGCTCGGATGGTCCTAGGTTAGTGCGGTCTACTATCCTAAAGAAAGAAGAAGAGAAAAAGAAGCACCAAGGTGGCCTAAGCACACCTTAAATCGAGAATGAATAAGAGAGGAAGAAGAATTGGATGAATAAGAAATAAGATGAGAAGATGAGAATGCGATACGAAGATGAATAAGAATGAAGATAAGGAAAACACAAACAGAGCCTACACCAGTAGGACTTCCAGATGCAGCAGCATGCAATAAACCAAATTGGGCCAGTGTTACCTAACGGAGACGGTCCGTTGCCTCTTCAATGCGCGCAAAAGAAACTCAAGAAATACCAAGTCCAAATTGGAGTCAGAAGTCAAGCACACTTGTCCATTATCAAGATATCAGATAAAGATCAAAATAGAATTTCCAGCATCTAAGTCGGCCAACAAAGAGAATAAATAAAAAAAATAACAAGAATATTTATCAGAACGTGTCTTCAAGTCCAAGGAATAATTCAGCATAAGGTTATCACCTAAGTCAAACAGTAAACCTACAAAACAACGAGCAAAAACTAGAACCAAAATTAAATTCAATTCTATTCAAATAAACAAAAGTTAAACGGAGTTAGAACCACACCTATATATTAATAAACCAAAATTCTACCAAAATCCTAAGTCAAAAACTATTAATAAAAATTAATTAAACTCTAATCAAGATCCTCTAATAGAAAAGGAATAAAAGTCAATTAAAACCGATATTAACAAAAGAATCACCATTAAACTTTAGCTAATCGAGATTTGCATTACTAAATCAAATAATATAAATGAGGTTCAACTAAGGAAATCAAATAATACTTTAATCTTAACCCTTAAAACAAAACTTAGCATTTAAACCATACTAATTAACAAAATTATGAAAAATAGAAAAAGGAAATCAAACACATAAATAGAAAGAAAGGAGGGCGGTGCTGGAAAATGAGGGTGCTGGCAGCATGCGAATGGGAGAAAAGATTCATCATGGGCCTAGCCCAGTTCTCAGCAACAACAAAAACACTCGCGGGATGTTGACATCAGGAAACTCAGTGGCTTAAACAAACAGGTTGGCAACCAAATCCAAAAAATAAGAAAAAGAAACACATTCTAATAATATTAATATAAAAAAAATAAAAAATGGACAAAGATCAAATCAGATGACATAAAAGAAAGGAAAAGCAAAAAGGCAAAAACAAAAGGGACACAATCCCAAAACCGGTGCTCAACCAAACCCAGAAACGAAATTCTTCTCCTTTCCCCTGTATCAAGACTAACAAAACGTCGACAACAATGAGAGAATGTGATCAGCGGCTCCGTCTTTGCGTGAATGAAGTTCCACCGCCGTTCATCATCATCATCAATGCCAACTCAGTTCCGGAAACATCAAGACTTTGCCGCCGTCGCTGGTGTTCAAGCGGCGAATTCCTTCTCTCTAATCCGGATCGCGGTGGCCTTTGCTCTTCCTCGGTGAGCTTCAGCTTCGATTTCGCTCTCTTTCTTCTATTTTCCGATTTCTGTGTTCTGTTTCGAAATCATTCTCATCTCTCTCTTCTCTGTTCCGATCTGCCATTGACTTAAAGGTGTGTTGAAGAGATGATAAGGGTTTGTGTAATTTGTTTGTGACACAGGGTTTGGCGGCGAGTTGAAGGAGAGGTGGTTGTGGTGATGTGTTAAGGGCGGTGAGGTGGTGGGAGCAGCGACAAGAGTGGATGGAGGTGATTTATGAAGGTGGTTTGGAGTTGGAGAAGAAGAGGTTCGTTGAGGAGGGCTCGGATTGTTTGGTTGAGATTTCTTTGCGGGTGTGAAGGTCACTTCGGTTTCGATTTTGTGGGAAAAGTGATGGATATGGTAGCGGTGAGGTAGTGATGTTGATGAAGGGTACGGTGAGTTCTGTGTATCTGTTGAGAGAGTGGGGATATGGCTGAAAGAGGTACTGTTTGGGTGATGAAGAAAAGTAGCTTCTGTGTTTGATTGTTGCTGTTGTTGTGTGTTTTTTTCGTTTTTGCAGGCTGGCTTTATGAGAGCAGGGTGTAAGGTTATGAGGTTTGCGCTGGTGTAGCATTGAAGGTGAAGGAGAGGAAATGTTTTGCTGGCGGTATGATGTGTGTAGAATGGTGATGAAGAAAATGATGGTGTGCCTGAGGGTGAGCAAGAGTGCGCTTGGTAGAAGTTTAGTGTGCAGAAAGGAGAGGAAAGAAAAAAGTTTTCTGGGTGATTTCATTGGTTTTGTTGAAAAAAAGTTGAAGTGTGATGGTGCTGCAAGTTGGGTGGTAGAGGCGCCGCTTCCTGCAAATGTCTCCTGCTTCTTTTTGGGATCAGCAAGCTGTATTTAAAGCTAGGTCAACTCTTATTTATTCTTTGCTTAATGGACCTTGGTGTTTCATGGCTTTATTTCTTGTAATAACTTTGAATGATTTTTTTTGTAATGGACTTCATCATGGGCCTTTGCTGAATTTTGGACTATAAATAATAGTCTCCATGAATGATGATGATGATGGACAAAGAAATTAAATGAATTGCCTTCTAATAATATATAAATTCAAATAACATATGAAATTAGTGATGATAAAATTCTCTTGAAGTTGAACGGTGACGATTAAAACGAATCCCCAAAAATCACATTTGAAACCAAATTGAATCGATTCTTGAGAAACAAAGTGAATCCTGATGAATTAGAATCTTCACTGTGGATCCAATGAATAGCCTTACAATTAAGGAATCATGAGTTGAAACTTCCACTACACAAAACTCTGACTGAAAAAATGAACACAACTGAGCATGTGATGATCCTGACTTTGGCACTAACTTCTCATGAACTATTGTTTGACAGCCTGATGAAGCCCACAACTCAACCTTGGATACACACTACTTGAGAAACGAACCATTTGAAACAAATAACTTGCACTTGAAGAAATCTCCTGATAGTTTGACCAAGACTAGGTCAAACATCCGCCTAAATTGGATCATGAATGAACAACTGCACCTAAACCCCAACCAGGACTTTTTTTTTTTTTTTTTTTTGAGAAAGAAATTTCCTGAGATGCTGAGAATACGAAAATATTCTTGTAACTTGATGAAGGAGAAAATAGTCTGACAATGAGCCAGAGGCATAGTGGATGGTCCCTGCAGACGTGAAATCCTTGAGGATCATTGTTTCAGGGAAATAAACCCTAATCCAGCGACAGGATCCTAAGATAATGCCATTGATGGCTGCATAGCCAAGGACTTGAATTCTTCTGATAATCCGCAGATAAAAACGTAAAACCCAAATTCTTCAGAAAATGTGATCCCATGTCTTATGCACATGCAAATGGTATGCAAAATGCGTGTGATATGCAAGCGAGAAGCAGAAAAAGACTAGAAAACCAGAGGGCAAATTTGGGGTGTTTACAGCTGCCCCTATTCAAACATGAGTTAGCTGTGCAGGTTGTAAGCGCCGGCTTAACAGGCAAACAAGATAACTTGTGGTTGAATACCAAAGACAATCCAAAATTTGCACTCACAGAATGAAAAAGAAAAGGGATATAGGTTGTAAAGGAAAATAAAGTATATTGTAAAGTGCGGGCGACGGAGGACGACCGTCGAGCAGAGGACGACTGCTGGGTAAAGAGCAATGACGGGGACGGCCGACATGCTGGGGATAAAAGGTATTATGATGGGGACGGCCATTAAGTAAAGCTGTAAAAATCTGGAAATTAATGAAACATGACGGGGACGGCCATCAAGTTCGCAAAGGTAAAGTAACCAACGATGGGGACGGCCATCGGGCTAAAAAGGAAAAGGAAAAGGGACCACGACGGGGAAGGGCATCGGGTTAAAGAATAAATGAAATAAACAGATGATGGGGTACGGCCATCAAAGGTGAAGGACGATCACCTAGTAGGGTACGGCTGCTCTGTTGGGGAATAAAAGAAATATGATGGGGACGGCCATCAAAGGTGGAGGACGACCACCTGGCAGGGTACGGCTGCCGAAAATATCAACGATGGGGACGACCATCGGATAAAAGGTCAACGATGGGGACGGCCATCGGACGAGCATGATGGAGGACGACCATCAAGAGGTGGAGGACGACCACCTAGCAGGGGACGGCTGCTCTCAGGGTTTATCATAACACAGGACGAGTGTCAGATAAAAAGAAAATGCTTTGTTGGCGATCTACTGGGGATATAGTGAACACGGACGAGTGTTCACAACCAAGAAAGGAAAGTATAAGTGTTTGGTATTGTGTATAGATTAAAGATGCGGACGAGCATCCCTAAGACTACGATACGGACGAGTATCGGGTAGAAACAAACACTGACACGTGTTTAGAGATGATGATACGGACGAGTATCAACTGGTTAACAAGGAACACGGACGAGTGTTGATTCTGAGGGGACTCTTTTGGGGAATAGTAGACACAGACGAGTGTCTATATTCAAGAAGACATGAGTGTTTGACACGTGTATGGATTAAAGATGCGGACGAGCATCCTTAAGACTATGATACGGACGAGTATCAGGTAGAAACAAACGCTTGACGCATATTCTGAGATGATGGTACGGACGAGTACCAACGGGTTAACAAAGAACACGGACGAGTGTCGAATCTGCGGGGATATAAATGGTGTATACAAGATACGGACGAGTATCTGTATAAGTAAAGTAAGTATGAGTGGTGTATAGATGAGTGTTTAACTTGTTGGGGAGCGTGACACGGACGAGTGTCGAGAAGAGGAAAATATAGTATAAACAAGTATCTGATATATAAAGTGTTTGATGTTACTGTGCTGGGGAAGATGACACGGACGGATGTCAAGAAAATTGTATATATGTAAGTATCTGTGAGTGCAAAGTGGACGCTTTGGCTTTCTACTGGGGATATGACACGGACGGGTGCCACAAGGAGTATATACTGATGTTTGGGAGTGTGAGGCAACTGTTTTAGCTTTAACTCTCCGCTGGGGAATCTGGGGAGCATTCTGTATACTGTTGACGGGTTGAAAGCTTTTAACTCTGATGGGAACGAAGTGTTGGCAACCTGATGCTTGTTGGAGAGGTTTTCACTGGAGGAAAGACGACTCTGCGTGAGGTATACTTCGTTTAACTGCTTTGAACATCTGCTGAGGATCTGATCATCCTGCTCTGACTCCACTGGGGAGAAATTCTTCTTGCTCTGCTGGGGAAATCCCTTGGAAATGAGAATCCCGATGACTCTATGGGGAAAGATCATCTTTAGACTTGGCTAGGGAAGATGCTTGATCACACAATCCTGCTGAGGAGGGAATTCTGATAATTCTAACTTTGTGGGGAAGCAAGGCCTTCAGCTGCCTGTTGGGGTTATCATCTGTTCCAACTCAGCTGGGGATGTCAACCTTCATGGTTGAAAAAAGATTTGGCAATGCTCTGCTGAGGAGAGACTTTGCTGGAGAATCAAGTAAGTCAAAATGTGCCCCCAAGTAGTATGACGACTGTGCTGGGAAGATATGCCAATGAAAATTGGCTTTGGCTGAATACGAATAACCAACTCCTCATGAGGGAATCTTGTCGGCTGAAAGAAGATCTTTATGCTCGGGGAAGAAATAAACTTCCAATGCCCTGCTGGTAAAATAAATACCAGGCATTCCCTGAGAATTAACACAGTGCTTCAAACTTCTGAGCTCAACAAAAGCATTATTGATCATCCTGAGTGAACTATCATTCCCTTAACTCCTCAATTATACCATACTGCATCATCCATAAAAAGATCGTCTTCAGAGGATTTTACAGAAGACTTGGCATCCAGAATTGCCCCAGTGTCTTTAAACTCTCGCAGAAATTCAACAAGTCTTGAGATAACTGCCCCAGATTACGTCTTGAAACGATTCTTGCCCCACATCAGAGCTAAAACTAAACCATGCGGTATGAAGATGCAATGCAAATGATGCACAATGCAGACGTATGCTCATAACCAAAGATATGAAACAAGGATGGTTGGGCGCTAGGGCCAGGTTGATAGATATATATATTTTTTGGTTGCCAAGCAAATGGACTTTTGAAGGTGAAGTGCCAGACGAGAACTGGTTTATTAAAGGTAGGCCAACAGACGAGAACTGATGAGCAAAGAATAGGTCGTCAGACGAGAACTGACTCTTCGGGTTCATTGTCAAACGAGAATTGACTTTGAAAACGAAAGACTACCAGACGGGAACTGGCGTTCAACAGGCTAAATGAAAGGGTGACCAGACGAGAACTGGTAAAAGATTCGCCTACCAGACGAGAACTGGTATTTGAAATTGGTTTTCCAGACGAGAACTGGACTTAGGGTTTGTCTGCCAGACGAGGACCAGACTCTGAAAAGTTTGCCAGACGGGAACTGGACTTTAAAAAGGCTTGCCAGACGAGAACTGGACTTTGAAAGGTTGATAAGTTGGGGTTACGAGGCCCTAGATGTGAGATCTGATGTTGCGGGGGTTATGCTTAATGCGATGATGATGCATATGCTCTATAGATGCGACATGAGTAATGTATGCAAATGATTTATGCAATGATTATGAAAGGCTATAAGAACTCCCGAGGATGGGAAAAAAGTCATAGTGACAAGGCTTCTGGTTGAGAAGGGTGACAAAGGTAACGGTGGGTAGCATGATTTCCCAATACTCATCTTGAACTTGGAAATTACTGATACAAATTGCTCTGTGTAGCTAAAATTTGCCCCTGTTAGGCGAGTCTCTGAACAGACCGTTGCTGATTATCCAATTTCTGGAATAGAAAACTTGGATGTTCTCTCGAGGAGAGTTGCACCTAGTGAGCTCTTGGAAGTATCCTGCCCCGGTATGAGCGTGTAAGCGACTTGATTCATTCTGACTGAGCATTGGAAAAATTGACCCTTAGTCAACGGAACTCCGGGTGTCCTGCCCCTGTTTGGGAGATTCAGCTCTGATCAACTGACTTTGAATGACGTTCCTCGATCAACTGATGCTTGGGAACTCTCTTTACCCTGACAGATTCCTTGGTCAACAAAACCACTGGATAACATGCCCCTGATTCATAGGCTGACAAGATGCTCTTGATTCTGGTCATCATTGTTGAATGATCAGGTTCCCTCATGATTGCTCTTTGTAGGAACTTCCCCGATGTCACAGACTGACTTGCAATTAAAACTGTTCATTCACAAATGGTAATTTTAATGCAGTACACATGCAAGCTTTTGAAAATTTATTTATTTTGATGCTGTGACAGTGTGTGACGAATGGACGATTAGTCCAAACGTAGTGTTGAGTTAGCAAATCGTTAGGAGTCAGTTTACGCAACCTTGTCGTAGTATGCTTTCAGAATTGAACCTGATTCGATTAGGACTTTCAAGGGTTATAACGCGGTCTGGTTCACGGTTTTAGAAAGAAAGATTTATGGCTCAAAGTTTATCTGTGCCCACCCATTCTCCTTGATGTTCTCCGGTCCTATATTCAGCTAATTCGACTTAAGCGCTCGCTTCTCACAAGGGTTTTGTAATGATTGAGGAACCAATGACGTTGATGGTTTACACACCAATGAGGTTTCTTGGAGTAACAGTCACCCATTCTGACTTTGTGTCTGGTCACACGACTTTGTTCTTATGGAATATTTTTTCAGATTTTTTATTCCCTAACTTTTGCCTGGACTGAAATTTTTTTTTTTTAAATTCTTCGATTTCGAAGTCCAGCGGGATGCCCTAACTTTTGCCTAAGTCATATGTTTTCACCTCTTTTTTCGACTTAGCGGGCTTTATTTCTCTTTTTTTTCTTTGATTTTTGTTGAACAAATCGTGTGACACTGGCTTGTCATGACTTGCTGAAAGGGTTGACTGCCTCATTCCTTTGTTGGTGAGGGATAACCATTGTGGTTTCACGTCCCTTGACCTCTCGAGGTGTAATGAATAAAGGTAATGGATCCTCGGATGCACACTCCTTTGGAAATTTGAACGCTCGGTCAAATTAACTGATAACTACCCTGCCCCGGGTTGAGTGTGAGGGTTTTTCGTTTAGAAAAGAAACTCCTACTTCAAGGCTCAAACGGGTTGACGAGGGTCTATCTCCCTTATATCTCCGGTGTTTGGGAATTGAAGCAATGCCTGTACATCGTCAACAGGTTCTATCCTGAAAGCATACCTTGAACAATTATGGGTATTCAGTTGTCATCATCCTCCCTCAAACCTGCTAAACAACAGTGAAATAAATGGGAGGTATACGGATGCAATTTTTTTTTCTTTCTTTTTTTTCAATGCAAGTAAAGAAAAATGAGCGAATGCGACATGATTGATTCAAAAGTGCAAGATCACTACATTAACATTACCATTTAAAATAACAATGCTTAAAAGACAAGTAGCTGCTAACAGGAAGGAAACTACAATGCAAATGATAAAAGGATACAATGATCACCAACTCTGATGACATTTGTTGTCTGAGCCACTGAAATCAAGATACGCTTCTTCTGAAGTCTTTGAACTCAATCAGGTGAAAGGTTGACGTGCACAACCAAGCTTCCTTCTGGAAAGGAAATGTAGCCCTTGTCTATCAATTGTTGGACCTTGGCTTGAAAAGCTTTGCAATCTTCAGTTGAATGCCCCATTGATCCATCATGATACCCGCACTGCTCATGAGGATTGTACCCTGGAGGGTACGGCCCTGGCAACGGCTTGAGAGGCTTAGGAACCACCAAAGAGCCTTGAATTAGATACGGCAAGAGTTCACTGTATGCCATGGGGACCGGATGAAGAGGAGCAATCCTTCTTTCCAGATTGTTGCGAGGCCTAGGCTGGCCCTGAAGTTGATTCTGAGGTCTTCGACCATGAGATTGCAGATTTGGACGAGGAGGAGCCCAGGGTTTTTGACACGGTGTTCTGAGCATTGCCGAATGCCCGTAAGAGTAATCAGATTCAGGAACAGATGATCTCTGAGAAGATGTTGTTCTAGAATATTCGATATTTGCCATGACTGCACTGACGTCATTCCATTCTTCCTCTTGGGAGCTAACAACAGACTCACCTTCACTAGCTGGGATATTCGAAAAGTCCTGGATCTTTCCACTTTTGAGCAGGCTCTCAACGCGTACTCCAACTATCATCAAATCAGAGAAGCTTGTCATCCCAATGCTACTCATTCTTTCCAAGTATGGACCCTGCAAGGTGCCCACGAACAGGTCAATTAATTCTCTGTCTGAAAGTGGTGGTTGCACTTGGGCTGCCAATTCTCTCCACCGCTGTGCATATTCTTTGAAAGATTCACCACTCCTCTGGGATAGGCTCTGCAAGTGCGTGCGATTGGGCGCCACGTCCATATTGTACTGGTATTGCTTTACGAAAGCTCTGGATAAATCATTCCAAGATCGGATACGACTGCTTTCCAAATCCATGTACCAACTTAAAGATGCCCCACTTAAACTGTCCTGAAAACAGTGAATCATCAACTTATCATTGCAGGCATACGAAGTCATTTTTCTACAGAACATCACCAAATGACGCTTCGGGCAACTGACACCAGTGTATTTCTCAAACTTCGGAGTTTTGAAGTCTGAAGGAATGACAAGACCAGACACCAAACACAGGTTTAGAGCATCAAAACCGAAGGCATCAGGATCCGCTAAGGCTTTGAGTCTCTCGTCCAACACACGAAATCTTTCAGCGGGATCAATAGCTTGTGGATCCTTGGTTTTCACAAGAGGGATTGCCCCTTGGAAGTCTGGCATAGGGAAGGCAAAACTCTGATAATTCGCAGTATCAGTCGAAGATGAAGGTCCACCTCGGACAGCAGATGGTTCATGTATATTCTGATTCACGATCGGGGTCTGTACAGGTTGAGCTTGAGCTTGAGCAAGATTGCTCACTTGTGGAAGATCCTCATCAGGAGAAAGACCATACAACGGATTGGTCATTGAAGTGAAACCAGGTGGAAACTCAACATTCTGACGGTTGTTCTCTGACATAGCTACTGACGGCTTCCAATCTGACCCTTCTTAACTCTTGACACTGTTCAGTCTAGCTGTACACACTCTGTCGTCTTCTAACTGTTACCACTTGTTCAAACTGAGTACCGGGAAATCAGCTGGCTGGCCATGGACAAAAGAGGAAGGATGAGCTCTCTGGAGGAGGAAAATGCAATGCAGATGCAAATGCAAAATGCAATATGATGATGCAAAGATGCAAAGACATGGGATCACAGCTGGAAACTGCCTGGAATCTGGAATACTGCCGAGAATCAAGTGTCTGTAACCACAAGATCTCTGTATAGTAACCCGAAATAGTAACTGAAAACCAGAAGTCAATAACTTCAGGATCATAGTGACCGGATCAAAACATAGAACTGCACTGGCAATGAGGGTATGCTGAGGTCAAGGGTTCCTGCAAACCTTTAAACAGCCCAACCCCCTCACAGGTGGTGTTCTAAAACAAGGGTCCTCAGACTTGGACCAGTTATGAGAAGTGTAAACACTTCTAACCCAGAGGTACAGTGTTTACAATAACCATAAAAAATCCTCCTCTAATTCACCTCAGTTTCTGAAGGTCAATACTAAAGGTCATTCAGACTTAGCAGGCTTCCCAGATAGCCCTAGTATTGCAGGAAATCTGCAACACAGAGTTCTCAAGAAGAAACCCATATCTGAACCGTGTTTCATATTCCCGCACCAGACCGAGATGGAATGGGAAAGAATATGAACCACTCTAGCCTAGGTGTCACTCAGGTCCCAGGTATAGGACCTTAACTCTCAGTAGAACCCCCACCCACCAAAACAGAAACAACAGATCCAGCCAGAATAGTATGACAGTATGATGTATATAAAGCTATAAAGAAAGCAATAAAACAACTGTACATAAAGCAATAAACAAAACAAATATACAAGCACAGATAGCACATAACACCCCAGTAAACACAAATCAATCAAGCGCTAGGAGGAACCCACAAAAAGAACCAGAAGCCCTGGTTGCAGTATAAGGCTCCCCAGCAGAGTCGCCAAGCTGTCGCTCCCACCAAATGAAGCCGGGTCAAATGGGGTACAGACGCGAACGGTCGGCGAAGGGAACAGTGAGAACACACAGCCGTGAACTCACTGGAGATGAATAGAGTCGCCAGCTAGGCATTTTTATCCCGGAGGAAAGGCAATGCTGCATAGACCTAGAAAGAGATGGACAAGACGGTTTGCGAACCAGAGAGACTGAGAAAGGGGGTTGGTTACAACCTGGGAAGGTATTAGCACCCAGATTGTCCGCCGTACTCGACGGGATCCACGCTTAAAAGATTTGTGTTTTAAAGGGGTAGTGTCAGTGCAATCTGTGTATAAAGAGCTGGAAAGAATGCACAGGTGTCAGTGTAAAAGAAGTGGAGTGTATAAGTGAAGTGTCAGTGTAAGAACAGAGTGAAATGCTCAAGATCATGAGGCTAAAGAATAAAGCTGAAAGAAGGGGAATATACAGAGACTTTTGTTCGATAACTGTTAAGCTATGCCTACGTATCCTCTCGTGCAATGAGGAAGTCAGAACGCCGTAGTTCGACCCAAAGAGACTGAAAGATGAATTGACTTGTGAACTGCTTGCTTGCCTATGCTCAAGTTTATGACCTGTCTGGCCCAGGTGCAAACTGTCTTGCATTAGACGGAAGAAGCAAGTTCTCGTTTGTGAGTGAATGAGGTGAGAAAAGAATCCCGGAGGAGACGATTATTGTTTGTTTTTGAGTTTTCAGTCTTTTATTGATTTTGAAAGTTTGTCATAAGTAAATGAGCTTAAGCCTAAACCAATGGATTTAGTAAACTCATCACATCTTCCCTCTGATTAGGGGTAATGAGAATACCTTAAGTGTGAAGTCAGATTCTCACACTTAATCACCTTTGGTGTAGGATTAAGATCATTAACCTACTTGTGATTATTTAGATGTTTTTGGTGTTTTTGTTTAGTGTTAAGTAATGAGGTTAAGCCATAATCAAAGATTAAACAGACTCATTACACCATCCTAATAGAAGGATAATAGATGAGGGTGTTTAAGCTGAGGAAAGCTCCTCAGCTTAATCCATGATTAGGGATTAAACTCATGACAAAACAAGCCTTTGATTAAGTGGATTTTATTTAGTGGTATGATGATGAAGTGGATTTTATGATTTGTCAGACAACTTGAGGGGGACTTGTCCATTAACACTAGGGTTAGTCCTTCTTAACCAATTAAGGAAGAATTAGAACCCTAATGCAAGGCCCAAGTTACAAGTGTAATGTCTTGATACTTATTAAGTGAATTGATTAAGAGATTTAAACACATTAAGGGTTTAACACTTAGGATTAAAGTTATACACTCCATCCTAATAGAAGGATGCAGGCTTAAGCTTAATCACAAAGCCTTAAAGCCTTTAGGGTTTAGTCCCTGATTATGAGATGAGAAGAGAGGACTCAAAGAGACACAAAGATAAAAGCTAAGTGGGAAAATTCTAATCCTAATATTCACATGCTCGGATGGTCCTAGGTTAGTGTGGTCTACTATCCTAAAGAAAGAAGAAGAGAAAAAGAAGCACCAAGGTGGCCTAAGCACACCTTAAATCGAGAATGAATAAGAGAGGAAGAAGAATTGGATGAATAAGAAATAATATGAGAAGATGAGAATGCGATATGAAGATGAATAAGAATGAAGATAAGGAAAACACAAACAGAGCCTACACCAGTAGGACTTCCAGATGCAGCAGCATGCAATAAACCAAATTGGGCCAGTGTTACCTAACGGAGACGGTCCGTTGCCTCTTCAATGCGCGCAAAAGAAACTCAAGAAATACCAAGTCCAAATTGGAGTCAGAAGTCAAGCACACTTGTCCATTATCAAGATATCAGATAAAGATCAAAATAGAATTTCCAGCATCTAAGTCGGCCAACAAAGAGAATAAATAAAAAAAATAACAAGAATATTTATCAGAACGTGTCTTCAAGTCCAAGGAATAATTCAGCATAAGGTTATCACCTAAGTCAAACAGTAAACCTACAAAACAACGAGCAAAAACTAGAACCAAAATTAAATTCAATTCTATTCAAATAAACAAAAGTTAAACGGAGTTAGAACCACACCTATATATTAATAAACCAAAATTCTACCAAAATCCTAAGTCAAAAACTATTAATAAAAATTAATTAAACTCTAATCAAGATCCTCTAATAGAAAAGGAATAAAAGTCAATTAAAACCGATATTAACAAAAGAATCACCATTAAACTTTAGCTAATCGAGATTTGCATTACTAAATCAAATAATATAAATGAGGTTCAACTAAGGAAATCAAATAATACTTTAATCTTAACCCTTAAAACAAAACTTAGCATTTAAACCATACTAATTAACAAAATTATGAAAAATAGAAAAAGGAAATCAAACACATAAATAGAAAGAAAGGAGGGCGGTGCTGGAAAATGAGGGTGCTGGCAGCATGCGAATGGGAGAAAAGATTCATCATGGGCCTAGCCCAGTTCTCAGCAACAACAAAAACACTCGCGGGATGTTGACATCAGGAAACTCAGTGGCTTAAACAAACAGGTTGGCAACCAAATCCAAAAAATAAGAAAAAGAAACACATTCTAATAATATTAATATAAAAAAAATAAAAAATGGACAAAGATCAAATCAGATGACATAAAAGAAAGGAAAAGCAAAAAGGCAAAAACAAAAGGGACACAATCCCAAAACCGGTGCTCAACCAAACCCAGAAACGAAATTCTTCTCCTTTCCCCTGTATCAAGACTAACAAAACGTCGACAACAATGAGAGAATGTGATCAGCGGCTCCGTCTTTGCGTGAATGAAGTTCCACCGCCGTTCATCATCATCATCAATGCCAACTCAGTTCCGGAAACATCAAGACTTTGCCGCCGTCGCTGGTGTTCAAGCGGCGAATTCCTTCTCTCTAATCCGGATCGCGGTGGCCTTTGCTCTTCCTCGGTGAGCTTCAGCTTCGATTTCGCTCTCTTTCTTCTATTTTCCGATTTCTGTGTTCTGTTTCGAAATCATTCTCATCTCTCTCTTCTCTGTTCCGATCTGCCATTGACTTAAAGGTGTGTTGAAGAGATGATAAGGGTTTGTGTAATTTGTTTGTGACACAGGGTTTGGCGGCGAGTTGAAGGAGAGGTGGTTGTGGTGATGTGTTAAGGGCGGTGAGGTGGTGGGAGCAGCGACAAGAGTGGATGGAGGTGATTTATGAAGGTGGTTTGGAGTTGGAGAAGAAGAGGTTCGTTGAGGAGGGCTCGGATTGTTTGGTTGAGATTTCTTTGCGGGTGTGAAGGTCACTTCGGTTTCGATTTTGTGGGAAAAGTGATGGATATGGTAGCGGTGAGGTAGTGATGTTGATGAAGGGTACGGTGAGTTCTGTGTATCTGTTGAGAGAGTGGGGATATGGCTGAAAGAGGTACTGTTTGGGTGATGAAGAAAAGTAGCTTCTGTGTTTGATTGTTGCTGTTGTTGTGTGTTTTTTTCGTTTTTGCAGGCTGGCTTTATGAGAGCAGGGTGTAAGGTTATGAGGTTTGCGCTGGTGTAGCATTGAAGGTGAAGGAGAGGAAATGTTTTGCTGGCGGTATGATGTGTGTAGAATGGTGATGAAGAAAATGATGGTGTGCCTGAGGGTGAGCAAGAGTGCGCTTGGTAGAAGTTTAGTGTGCAGAAAGGAGAGGAAAGAAAAAAGTTTTCTGGGTGATTTCATTGGTTTTGTTGAAAAAAAGTTGAAGTGTGATGGTGCTGCAAGTTGGGTGGTAGAGGCGCCGCTTCCTGCAAATGTCTCCTGCTTCTTTTTGGGATCAGCAAGCTGTATTTAAAGCTAGGTCAACTCTTATTTATTCTTTGCTTAATGGACCTTGGTGTTTCATGGCTTTATTTCTTGTAATAACTTTGAATGATTTTTTTTGTAATGGACTTCATCATGGGCCTTTGCTGAATTTTGGACTATAAATAATAGTCTCCATGAATGATGATGATGATGGACAAAGAAATTAAATGAATTGCCTTCTAATAATATATAAATTCAAATAACATATGAAATTAGTGATGATAAAATTCTCTTGAAGTTGAACGGTGACGATTAAAACGAATCCCCAAAAATCACATTTGAAACCAAATTGAATCGATTCTTGAGAAACAAAGTGAATCCTGATGAATTAGAATCTTCACTGTGGATCCAATGAATAGCCTTACAATTAAGGAATCATGAGTTGAAACTTCCACTACACAAAACTCTGACTGAAAAAATGAACACAACTGAGCATGTGATGATCCTGACTTTGGCACTAACTTCTCATGAACTATTGTTTGACAGCCTGATGAAGCCCACAACTCAACCTTGGATACACACTACTTGAGAAACGAACCATTTGAAACAAATAACTTGCACTTGAAGAAATCTCCTGATAGTTTGACCAAGACTAGGTCAAACATCCGCCTAAATTGGATCATGAATGAACAACTGCACCTAAACCCCAACCAGGACTTTTTTCTTTTTTTTTTTTTGAGAAAGAAATTTCCTGAGATGCTGAGAATACGAAAATATTCTTGTAACTTGATGAAGGAGAAAATAGTCTGACAATGAGCCAGAGGCATAGTGGATGGTCCCTGCAGACGTGAAATCCTTGAGGATCATTGTTTCAGGGAAATAAACCCTAATCCAGCGACAGGATCCTAAGATAATGCCATTGATGGCTGCATAGCCAAGGACTTGAATTCTTCTGATAATCCGCAGATAAAAACGTAAAACCCAAATTCTTCAGAAAATGTGATCCCATGTCTTATGCACATGCAAATGGTATGCAAAATGCGTGTGATATGCAAGCGAGAAGCAGAAAAAGACTAGAAAACCAGAGGGCAAATTTGGGGTGTTTACAAAGCAGCAACCAAAAAAATAAAAAATAAAACATTTTTGAAAAGGGCAACAAACATACAAACAACAAGAATCCTACTACAAAATCACAGTTCTTCAGAAAAAACATTTTGAACCTTACATTGAGGTTCAAAATTCATTTAGAGCTAAGCCACATTGCCACAGAAACAGAGGAATACAAGAATTGACGCAGAAGAAGGAGGAGGAACAGACCGAAAATCATAAAGAGTTTGAAAACGAACCTCTTAGCGTCGCCGGAAGGTATCGCCGAAACTAATCCGGTCAGGTAAATTCATTGCCTTGCTGTCAAAATTTTCACTTCTACGTTTGTTGTCATATTCTTACATCATTCTCATTTTCGCCCGAGCTTGCTTGTTTTTGTGCTAAGTTGTGGTTTCTGAAATATAAATTTGTGGGTTTTATTTTTTTCTGAGTTTTATCACGGAGAGTTTCAGATTGAAGATTTCGATTAGGTTAGGAGGTTTTGTTGTTGTTTCACGGCGACACCGCCGTGGTGTTCATCCCGCCGCTGTGTAGATTCATCATTACTACCGTTTGTTTCACAATCATCGTTGCCGTGAGCCTTCACCCTTTCCTAGTTTCTGGTAGACGCTTTTAATCGTGAGAGAGAATTTGAGAGTGAGAAACGCAGGGAGATTTGAGAGATGACCATGAGCGTGAGAGAAGACGAACAATTTGAGAGAGAGAACTTGTTGAGAAATCGAGAGCGAGAATAATTCACGGAGAGAGAGGAGTGAATATCGTGAATTTGGCAAAATGGTCCGTTTGATTTTGTTTGGCCATTTACCATCAGTTTTAGGGTTTTCAACCCATTTTCCTTACCTTGATCGAACCGGGTCACAGTTGACCCGCCCAGGTTTCCAATCAGGCTCATATGGACCGCCCTTTTACTTTCTTTTATCCCTGATATGTATTTCTACAACCAGGCCCGTTAGTTCTTTTTTTTTTAAGATTTTAGTTTAGTTTTTCTTTTCTTCTTTTTCTCTAAAGTTTATTTTAAAATTGAAAACAAAAGAATTATTTTCCTAAATTTATTTTGGTCTCATTTTTCTAATGTTAATTTAATATTAAATTAGTGAATTTTTCTTAATATAATTTTAATTCAATATAGCAAAAAAAAAATTTAAAAAAAAAATTAGAAATGTTAGTTCAGTTATATTAAAAAATTAAATTTTTATTTATTTATTGTGGATTAAAAATTTATTTTAATTAAATTTTACTTAGGGTTTATTATTAATTTCTTTTGGCAATTTCATTCAATATATCAAAATACAAAATATTTTCTTATAATTTTAATTATTTTTTTTAGGATTTAATATTTATTTATTTATTTGATATTTCCTTTGATACATCCAAAAATCCAAAAATGTTTTCCCATAATCTTTATATTTATTTTATTAATCTTTATTTAATTTTAGCTAACCTAATTAGGTTTTAGTTTTTTCTAACTTAATCATTTCTCTAAGTCTAAAACCCTAATAACATGTTTTGTCCCATTTCTTTTAGATTGTTGGTAGGTTGGTTAGATTTGTTTCCTCCGTGAGTCTCTTTTGCGAGGAGTGTGGTTTGAGTTTGTTTTTTTTGTTTTTGTGTGAGTGGGTATTTAATCTTTCGTTATTTTGGTTGTATGCATGTATGTATTTTTTGATTTTATTTTGCATCATGACCATTTACTTGTTAAGATAAAATTGAAAGCGCACATTAATTTTTAAGATAATAATCCTTGGTCCAACAACAAGTTGAGTTCACATACACTTCACTCACACACGTAAGTCGGTTGTTTTATGATCGCCATCTGCACAGTCTTTACATTTCATGGCTTTCCAACTTAAGCAAATTGACGCACCACGTTTGTCTTCCACCTCCGCATTCTCGATCCATATATCGAGCCATAGCCCGATTACTAAGCCTTTTACCTTGCATTTCCATTTACTTTATTCAGTCTATTTTTTCAAGTAGCAACCTATGCCTTAGACTTAGGAGCTTGCACCCTCATTTATTTACTTTTTTTTTTGCATTTCAATCTAAAAGAGAAAGAACTCTTGCAGTTGACTCAATGTCATAGGAAGTGTAGCCATCCCTAGTTCCTTTTCGACCTTAACTATTAGGAATTTTTATTTTACAACTTTTTGTGACTTTTCTAAAGTCACGTGAGTTTTTGCCAAAACACTTACCTTCCCCTTTGAACCTTGAGCGTAACCAAGTGTTTGTTAATCCTTAGGAGAACTACGAGTGCTCTGATTCTATACCCAATACGTAGGCATCAATGCGATGTTGTGCGAGCACCATTAGAAATAAAAACCTTAGGTTCCCTTAGTTTTAGGAAGCAATAAATAACAAAAACACAAATATTCATAAGAGGTTCCCGTAGGATATTGCGGATGCTTAGGATGATAACACCTTCCCTAGGTATAACCAACCCCCGAACCTAGTTTCTCCTCATATAGGGTTTTTACGATCTTTTTCCCTTTTCCCTTTGGATAAAATTAAAGTTGGTGGTGAACATTTAATAATTGTGATTCAAGCTTAGTAAATAGTTTGGCATCCGATTCTCACCACGACAGAAATGGCGACTTCACTAGGGAGATACCTTTGAGGGTTAAACCCACCTTGTATATTTGTTATTGTATTGCTTGTAATTATTTGGGATTTTTCTTGGATGTTCCATGTGTGGTGAGATAAGTCTTAACCCGGATTTGAGTGCAAAATAATATTGGATGGTGGTATAGTCGAGTAGGCGTATAGGGAGTTTAGTCCCAAACATGCTGAATCGAGAATCCACCACTAAGTGTAGGCCTCATCGAGGGTAGTTTTGTTGATCTAGTTCAGTCGTGAAAACATTACTACTTTCGACCTGAGAGTCGTTAAAGCTGAGGACCAAAGAACACTTACCCCCACTTGGCCTTTTTAGGATGTAGTGCGATGACTATGAGGGTGTAAATCCGAAATAGTTGATACGTGATGCTGCACTCGGATGAGACTCTCTTGAGAAGATTATTAACTACCAAGTGAGTTGGGAAATTGATAATATCTGAAATATGGGACAGTGATTCTGGGAACTTTTAGAACCCATTGTACAGGTACAAATAAACCCCTAGTATATACCTTTGGGAGGGTTGAACCTTCGACCTCATGCAAGCCTTACACCTTTGTATGTGTGTTTGTACATTCATTCATGCATCATAAACATCTTTCTTTCCAACAAATTTTCAATGAACTTAAAAGTGTTATTTGCAAACATCACAGGTTTATCATGGATTTTGAAAGGAGAAAGACTTGAAAGTATACCTTCAAAAGCCCTAAGATAGGAAGTCTAAGGAGTTTAGGTTCTTTGGATGGTGACATTGATGCTTTCAAACAGAAGTATGGGGATTTTCTTTATCTCATGAAGATCGACATGGGAGATGGACTTCTTAGTACTTTACTTCAGTTCTATGACCCTGTGTATCATTGTTTTACCTTTCCTGACTACCAGCTAATGCCAACCCTTGAAGAGTATTCTCATCTACTGGGTGTACCTATTCCTAAGGATCAAGCTCCGTTTTCTGGATTAGAGGGAGATCTTAAGGATAAAGAGATCGCAGAGGTAACTTATTTGAAGATATCAGAGATCAAGGGTCACATAACTACAAGGGGGAAAATGCGCGGATTGACGACTCAGTTCTTGATCAACAAAGCTCAATATTTTGCTCGGATGAAGAGTATGGTTGCATTTGAGGCCATCTTGGCTATACTCGTCTATGGACTCTTCCTGTTTCCTAGTTTTGACGATTTTGTTGCCATGAAGGCCATTAAGATTTTCTTAACGGGAAATCTGGTTCCCACATTGCTCGTCGATGCTTACCATTCAGTTCCACTGAGGAATTCCTATGGAGATGGAATGATTACTTGTTGCGTACCCATGTTGTACAAATGGTTCACCACTCATTTGCATAAGTCTCATGCTTTTTGGGACTTGAAGGATGGTCTTTTGTGGTCACAGAAGATCATGTCACTCACGCATTCAGATATTGATTGGTATAGTTGAGTTTATGATGGAGTTAGTATCATTGACAGTTGTAGAGGATTCTCTAATGTGCCTCTTCTTGGTACGAATGGAGGTATCAACTACAACCCAACTCTAGCACGTCGTCAACTCGGTTACCCAATGAAGGATAGACCTAAGAATATTTACTTGGAGGGAATCTTCTTTGTGGATGGTAAAGGTAGTGATGAGCTGAGAAAGAAGATTGCAAAAGCTTGGGATCATGTTCACATTTTGGAAAAGAGTGTTTTAGGAAGGACAAATTGTGTCTCTTTGGAACCTTATCTCAAGTGGGTGAAAGATAGGGCCATTGGTTTGAAAATGCCTTATTCCCGCCAAACACCTTTGCCTCTGGTTGACAGGAAACCCATTCTAGTATTTATGGACGATGCGGAAAAGTTGAAGATCACGTTGAAGAAGAAGCAGCGAGAGAAGGATGCATGGAAGAATCAACATCAAATCATCAGTAATGAGAATGAAGAACTTTGAAGACAGCTAAAGAGGAAGGAGGAAGAAGATCTCTCCAACAAGAAAAGGAAAACGCAAGGGGATTTAGTTTCCTCCAGTGTGCAAGGGGACAGTTCGTGGAAGTTAATTGTGGACCAGCTTGTGCTCGAGAAGGCTCAGATGGAAGCGCAAATCGATAAGCTCAACTTGAGGCTTTTAGGAGAATATCCTTAGGCCTTTTATTTTTATGCTTTTATTTAGCTTTATTTTAGGTCCTTTTGAAGATGTACTCAAAACTTTGTAATGCTTTTTGAAATTAATGAAATGAGTTCCTTTTAGCCATTGTTATATTCTTTGATACTTGCAAATCATCTTTTGAGTTCCTTGAATAAATATAATTTTTGCATTTCACTCATACATTTGGCATTTCATTTGGCATTTCATTTGCATTTCTTTTTCCTTTAAAACTTATTCCCGTCATCTCCTCTCCAGCTTTCACACTGAGGATCTCATGCAAATACTCCATTCGAGCTCAGGTCAGGAAGAAGATGGCTGATAGAGACCCAGAGACGGACAAGGTTAATGAGGAGCTTACTGATCTTTGTGGAAATGTGGGCCAGATAATGGAAATGCTGCAAGTCATTCGAGCAAAGATGGATACCCAACAGACTGTGGTTTCTGAGATTGTCACTTCAACGACTGAGCCTACACCATTAGTCACTACCCCCGTAACTTGGCCCCCTTTTGGGCTTCCTCACGGGTTTGTACCTCCTCCCCAAGGATTTGCTTCTCACGGTTTTATACCTCCTTCCCAAGGATTCGCTTCTCAAGGTTTTATACCTCCTTCCCAAGTATTTGCTTCCCAAGGTTTTATACTTCCTTCCCAAGGATTTGTTTCTCAAGGTTTTGTACCTCCTTCCCAAGGATTTGCATTTCCTTCGCAAGGTTCCGTGCCTCCTCCTCAAGGATTTACCACTCAACAAACTATTCCTTTGAGTAATGAGGAGAACCACGTGGTTCCTAATTTCACCCCAGATATTGTGCACACCCGTATTCAACCATATTTTAACGATCCTCATCAGGTGTACGATGTGCCAGACATGTCTGAAAACGGTAATGAGAAACACGAGAGACTGTAGGAAAATTTTGACACTCTTGAAAAGAGGTTGAGAGCAATTGAAAGTGACCAGATTTTTGGTGCTGCTGCCAGAGAGATATGCCTTGTGTCTGGACTAGTGATACCTCTCAAGTTCAAGAGACCCACCTTTGATATGTATGAAGGCACAACATGTCCTAAAAGTCATCTTTTAATGTACTATCGGAGAATGGCAGCACAAGTTGACAATGACAAACTGATGATCCACTGCTTCCAGGATAGTTTGAAAGGAATTTCCTCCAAGTGGTATCTGACTCTAGATCAGTCAAAAAATCGTTGTTTCCAAGACCTGACTGATACCTTCATTCAACAATACAAGTACAATATGGATCTTGCCCCCGACAGGAGGCAATTCCTGAGCATGTCCCAGAAAGACTCTGAGTCTTTTAAAGAATATGTTCAAAGGTGGAGAGGGACTACTTCTCGAGTAGAGCCCCCATTGACCGAAAAAGAATTAGCTGACTGGTTCGTTGACACTGTACGACCAGAATTCTATGAGAGAATGGTGGGGAACATAATTGCTAATTTCTCTGATTTAGTGGCTGTGGGAATCAAGGTAGAACTTGGTGTGAAGAATGGCAAAATGAGTGGTGCATCCAGTAACTCCAGCAACAATAATGGGAGCAATACTAAGAAGTTTACCAACAATTTCCACAAAAAGAAAGAAGGTGAAACAAATGCAGTAATGGAGAGTCATAAGAGAAATCAGCTTTGGAAGAGGCCTCGACTTGTGGCTTAGCAGCAGTATGCCCATCCACCACAGTATGTTCAACATCCATATGTGGCGGCAGTTCAACCATCATATAATCAACAGATTCCAATGTATCGGCCAACTCAAGCAGTACCGATGTATCAACAAATAACTCCAGTGGTTCCAGCCTATCAACCAGTGCTCAACCCTTCAAGCTATCAACAAGCTCCCAACGCTTCAGCCTATCAACAGAGGACTCCAGCTCCCCATCCGAATTCCAACTTTCAGAACAGAAGACCAGGAGGAAGGCCTCCTAATCCTCGAATCCCTATGACCTATACTGAATTATATCCTTCATTGCTGAAGAAAGGTTTGGTTACTACAAGACCTTAAGGTCCTCCACCAGATCCACTTCCACCAAATTACAACCCAAACGCCCACTGTTTATTCCATGCAGGTGCCCCAGGGCACGATTTGGATGGTTGTTATGCTTTGAAGTGCATCGTGAAAGATTTGATGGAGAAAAACATTCTGTCACTTGGAAATGCTGGTTCGAATGTCAAAGATAATCCTTTACCCAAACATGGGTCCATAAATGCCATTGTTGATGAATCTGACAAAGATTTGATTTTCGATGCTACTGAGATCAAGACCCCGCTTCGAGACTTCCATGCAAAATTAGTGGGGGCGGGTATACTAAAGAGTTGTCATAAGAATTGTGAAGATTGTGTTGATAGTCCAAGGGGATGTGAATTGGTCTTGAAAGATGTTCAAGATTTGATTAATGAAGGTGTCTTACAAGTGAGCAGTCATATGAAGAAGAATGAAGTGGCAATGATTGAACCTATCTTCAACTTGCCTGAGTCTGATTCTACCATAACACCAGTATTGAACATACTTGAATCTTCAGGAGTTCAACCCATCTTCAATATTCCAGAATCTGTGGTGCCAATTTTCAGTTTACCATATCCAAGGATTGAGCAAAGGAGTAACTCTTTCCCTTATGAGAATAACAAAGCAGTTCCATAGAAGTATGATATAGGGGGAGTTCATCAGAAGGCTGAGCAGGCTGGTCAGAGGGATAGTTTGAAAGTAGCAAATGCTGATATAGCAGGAGCAAGTCGAATAACTCGCAGTGGTTGTGTTTATACTCTACAAGTCAATACAATTCCACCGGTTCCTGCTAAAGAAGTCATTCCCGATATTGCCAACAAAGATAAAGGAGTGGTCTTGGAAGAGGAGGATGCAGAATTTCTCAGAACATTAAGAAGAGTGACTATAAGGTTATTGATCAGCTACATCAAACACCTTCCAAAATATCTATCTTGTCACTTCTTATGCATTCGCCGGCTCATCGAAGTTCTCTTTAGAAGTTGCTAGCTCAAGCACATGTTACGCATGATATAACTGTGAATCAGTTTGATGGTGTCATTGCTAATATCACTGCATGCAATAATCTCAGCTTCAGTGTGGAGGATCTTCCAAAAGATGGTCTAGACCATAACCGTGCTCTTCATATATCTGTGAAATGCCAAGCAGACACTTTAGCAAGGGTTCTTGTGGATACTGGATCTTCATTGAATGTTTTGCCAAAAAGGACGCTTGCTAGGTTATCATATCAATGGGCATAAATGAGACCCAGCGCACTGATTGTTAAAGCTTTTGATGGGTCACGAAGGACTGTTATCGGAGAGGTGGACCTGCCAATCTTGATTGGACCACAAGTGTTCAAAGTCACTTTTCAAGTTATGGATATTAACCCTAATTACATTTGTTTGTTGGGAAGACCATGGATACATGCTGCAGGGGCAGTCACTTCTACCCTACATCAGAAGATGAAGTTTGTGGTCGATAATAAGCTGGTAACCGTGTCTGGGGAAGAAGATCTCATGGTTAAGAACCTTTCATCCTTTAGCTATATTGAGGCTGATGAAGATGCTTTGGAAACTTCTTTCCAAGCTCTTGAGATAGCCAATGTTGTCCTTGTGGAAGTAGAGGAACCAAAAGGGAAGGGTATCCTATCTTTTGCATCGCTGAAGAGTACCATTTCCACCATTGAAGAAGGAAGCCATGAAGGTTGGGGTGATGTCATCGACGTCAAGTTGAAGCTGGATCGCTACGGGTTGGGTTACAAACCGACTCATGTGAGGGAAGGAGCATCAACCTCCATTGAAGGACGTCCAAAGACCATTCAAGAGGTGTTTTCCAGTGCTGGTTATCAGGTCAATGCAATTGGTGGAGGTTCTGAAGATGAAGATGTGAATCATTTGGTGTATCAGTGTGAAGAAACCTTGGGCAATTGGGAGGCAGTCGAGATCCCAGAGATTTTTCCATTGTCAAAGTAATTTATTGTTTTTTTTAAGTGTTTTCAAAGTTCCCTAGCTCTTCCCAAGGCTATGGGAGTATTTTGTAGGGCCCCTTCTCATTTTCAAAGTTATTATCAATGAAGGCATTTTGTTAAACTCTTATTTTGATCATTTACTATTTTTTCCTCTTTTCACTCTTAAAAGAAAATGGCAATCTTCCAAAACCGATAAAAATGTTTCTTCTCTTGCATTTCTCTATTTTTCCACTTTTAATAAAAGAAAATCATTCCCATATGCAAAATAAATGAATACCCTATTGAATCCAATGACTCTAAATTCTCTCCTAACTTTGATTCGCCTATCTACCAAGCGGAAGATGAAAATGAGGAAGATTATGATGTTCCCGAGGAACTGGCAAGATTGGTTGAGTATGAGTATACAGATCTCCAGCCACATAAAGAGCAATTAGAGACAATCAACCTTGGCACTGATGAAGAAAAGAAAGAGGTAAAGATTGGTACAACGCTTGGGGCTGACGTCAGAGAAATATTGGTCAATCTTCTCAAAGAGTACGTGGATGTGTTTGCATGGTCGTATCAGGATATACCCGGTTTGGACACAAACATAGTTGTTCATAAGTTGCCGCTTCGACCAGATTGCCCTCCAATAAAGCAAAAGCTCTGAAGAACAAGACCAAACATGGCTTTGAAGATTCAAGAGGAAGTCAAAAGACAGTTTGATGCTAGATTCCTTGCTGTTGCAAAGTACCCTGAGTGGGTAGCTAACATTGTGCTAGTCCCTAAAAAGGATGGCAAAGTCAGAATGTGTGTGGACTATAAGGATTTGAATAAAGCTAGTCCAAAGGATGACTTCCCCTTCCGCATATCGATACTTTGGTTGACAACACTGCTAAGTTTGTTGTCTTCTCCTTCATAGATGGGTTTTCAGGATACAACCAGATCAAGATGGATCCTGATGATATGGAAAATACCACTTTCATCACACCATGGGGCACTTATTGTTACAAGGTTATGCCATTTGGTCTCAGAAATGCAGGTGCCACCTATCAGAGGGCAATGGTCACCCTTTTCCATGATATGATGCATAAAGAGATAGAATTTTATGTGTATGTCATGATTGCCAAATCACATAGCCAGGAGGATCATTTGAATCATCTCCTGAAGTTATTTGAGCGCCTCAGAAAGTTCCAACTGCGTCTGAATCCAACTAAGTGTACCTTTGCTGTCCGATCAGGAAAGTTACTTGGTTTTATTGTTAGTCAACAAGGAATTGAAGTAGATCTGGACAAGGTCAGAGCAATCCAAGAAATGCCAGCTCCAAAAACAGAAAAGCAAATTAGAGGTTTCCTCAGAAGATTGAACTACATCTCCAGATTTATCTCAGACATGACTGCTACATGTGAACCTTTATTCAAGTTGCTCCAAAAGGATCAAGCAATTAAGTGGAATTCTGATTGTCAATAGGCTTTTGAGAAGATTAAGGTTTACCTACAGGAACCTCCTATCTTGATCCCACCTACTCCAGGGAAGCCTCTCTTCATGTATCTGACTGTACTTGAGGGATCTATGGGTTGTGTATTAGGCCAACAAGATGAAACTGGTTGTAAGGAACATGCCATTTATTACTTAAGCAAGAAGTTTACGGATTGTGAAATCAAATATTCACTCTTAGAGAAGACTTGATGTGCTTTGGCATGGGCTGCCAGACGCCTCAGGCAGTATATGATTTGTCACACTACTTTGTTGATCTCGAAAATGGATCCAATAAAGTACATTTTTGAGAAGCTCACTTTAACTGGAAGACTCGCCCGTTGGCACATGTTGTTATCTGAATACGACATCCAATATGTAACCCATAAGTCTATCAAGGGCAACGTTTTGTCTGATTAGCTTGCTGATCAACCTGTTGAAGATTATGAACCTTTGAAATTTGATTTCCCAGACGAGGACATTATGTTGATAAAGGACTGTGAAGTTCCAGGTCCAGATGAAGGTCCCGAGCCAGGTTCTCGATGGAAGATGATGTTCAATGGTTCCTCTAATTACATGGGGCACGGTGTAGGAGCTGTTTTGATGAATCCTGATGGTGGTTATACTCCTTTCACAGCCAGATTATGTTTTGAATGTACAAACAACATCGCAGAGTATGAAGCGTGTGTTTTGGGTATCGAAGTTACAATTGATACCAGAATCAAGGTCCTTGAAGTATATGGGGATTCAACTTTGGTGATCTACCAAGTCAAAGGTGAATGGGAGACCTGTGATGAGAAGTTGATCCCATACCATGCCCACATTGTGGAATTGACCAAATACTTTGATGAAATCACTTTCCATCACGTTCCAAGGGCAGAGAATCAAATAGCAGACAGCTTGGCTATATTGGCCTCTATGTTTCAAGTCAAATTTCTAAATGAGACTCCGCTCATTACAATAAAGCGAAGAACTACACCAGCCTACTGTCTACTAGTCGAGGAAGAAACTAATGAGAAACCATGGTTCTATGACATTAAGAACTACTTGCAAAATCAGGAGTACCCAACAATTGCAACAACTCTAGACAAGAAGACTCTGAGAAGATTGGCGTCCAAGTTTTTTCTCAGCAACAATGTGCTCTACAAGAGAAATCATGATATGGTTCTGCTCAGATGTGTGGACAAGCGCGAAGCAGATTTATTGATAAGAGAAATCCAAGAAGGATCATTTGGAACACATGCCAATGGACATGCCATGTCTAGGAGGATCTTGAGAGCTGGTTACTTCTGGTTGACCATGGAATCATATTGTTTCAAATATGCCAGGAAGTGTCATAAATGCCAGATTTATGCCGACAAGATGCATGTACCTCCGACCCTTTTGAATGTTCTGTCATCGTCTTGGCCTTTCTCAATGTGGGGCATTGACATGATAGGGGCAATTGAGCCTAAAGCTTCCAATGGTCACCATTTTATCTTGGTTGCGATCGATTACTTTACCAAGTGGGTAGAAGCGGCTTCCTACGCCAATGTGACAAAGCAAGTGGTTGCCCGTTTCATAAAGAACCAAATTATCCGCCGCTATGAGATCCCAAGCCGAATCATCACAGATAATGGGACCAATTTGAACAACAAGACAATGAAAGAGTTGTGTGATACATTCAAGATTGAACATCATAACTCTTCTCCGTATCGTCTGAAGATGAATGGAGCTGTTGAAGCTGCGAACAAGAACATCAAAAAGATCTTACAGAAGATGGTGAAGACTTACAAAGATTGGCACGAGATGTTGCCATATGCTTTACACGGATACAGAACATCAGTTCGCACTTCAATAGGGGCAACCCCTTTTTCTCTGGTATATGGGATGGATGCAGTTCTCCCTATTGAAGTAGAGATACCATCTTTGAGAATCTTGATGGAAACCAAATTGGAGGAAGCTGAGTGGGTCCAGAACAGGTATGACGAACTGAACCTCATTGATGAGAAGAGAATGACCGCCATGTGCCATGGCCAGTTGTACCAGAAGCGCATCAAGAGAGCATTTGACAAGAAAGTCCGTCTCCGAGAATTCAAAGAAGAAGATCTTGTACTCAAGAAAATCTTGCCAGTCTACAAAGACATGCGTGGAAAATGGAGTCCTAACTATGAAGGCCCATATGTTGTGAAGGTAGCATTCTACGGAGGTTCCTTAATCCTTACAACTATGGATGGTGAACAGCTGAAACACCCGGTGAACTCTGATGCAGTAAAAAAATATTATGCCTAAATAAAACCCGATAGGTCGAAAACCAGAAATGGCGGCCTAGGCAAAAAATGGGTATCCTGGTGGATCAAAAACTATGAAGGAGATCCAGGCAAAATTTAGGGATAAAAATGAAAAAAATAAGAGCTCGCTAAGTTGAAAACCCGAAAGGGCGGCTTAGGCAAAAAAAGAGCGTCCCGGTGAATTGAAAACCCGAAAGGGCGGTCTAGGAAAAAGTTGGGGACAAAGGCATTTGACTGTATCAGATGGTGTTTACCATTGCTGAAGAAACTGATTTGAAGACCAATCTAGTTGCTCTTGTTAGAAGCATAGTGTTGGGCGGTCTTAGTCATTAGGGACTGTAGTGGTCGTTTGGATTCAATGTAGACCTTTCCCCATTGCCATTTTTAAATTGTAATTTTCCATGGAGTTTTTTGCCATTGGCAAGCTACCATTCTTGAATAAAATACAAACTTTGCCTATGAATTTTGTTGTTCAACCTCTTATTTTCTTTTGTTATGCAAAATGCATTTACTTGATTACAATTTAACTCTAAAAATGACATGTTTTTTTTAAGGAAATGTTTTTTGAAAACATACTGAAAAACTTTCAAGTTTCTTTGACTTTGGAAATATTGGAAAAACTTTTTGTTTCCCCAAGAAGTCCTGGTTTGCAATAACACTTTTATACCATTATTACAGAAATCCCCATCGAAGTTCAAAACTGATAACACTCTTGGATGGATCCTTGTACCAAGCATGATTTCCAAGTTCGAAGACATCTCCCCAGTGTTTTTAATATTGATCATCTAAGTATTAGTGTTGAGAGCCTACTCCCCATTAAGTCTTGTTAAAACTCTTTGTCTCTTTAGAGTCAACATTTGTATATCATGATCATTCGCATCATGCTCAATCATGCGCATTTGACATTAGCATTTGCCTTTCCCCAGTTGTCATCTGTCTAACTCCAAGTCCAGATATCATTAGTGTTCAATTTGAGAATCCATTGTTTTGGTACCCGAAGTTTGGTTTACCATTGTTTTTGTCCCCAGTAATTGTTGGTGTCCCTTATGGATTTCCAATTGTGGTTGGTATTTGTCTGTATGACCACCAATATCTCCTTGAAGTCCAATTATCATTGGTACAAATCTGTTAAGTGGGTCGTGAAACCTTTTGCTTACAATCCAAGTCCGTTTGATTTTGGCACATACCTGTACTTTTCTCCTGATGGTTCCTGAAGGAATTTCCAGAGGATGGATGTTTTATCTTACTTGAAAACTCCAACACATTTTGTTGTTACTTATTTGCGTTAGCCGATCGCTTAGAGTCGTTGATCTATCTTTGGGTGATTTGCATTCTATCCCAAATGTCAGCTGGTCGCATCAAGCCGCTGTGCATTCTCTTCGAATTTTGTGTTTTTTATTTATATCCTCAGTGTCAATCGGTTTTGAACCTATTGCGCAGTCACTTTGAATTTTTTTCTCCATCCTTAGTGTTAGCAGTAACACTTGAACCTGTTAATCCATCACTTTGGATGTACAATTTTTATCTTTCCTTTATTCGTAGTGTCAGTTGGTCGCATAGAGCCGCTGCGCATTCACTTCGAATATTTTGTCGTTTCTATTCTTAGTGTCAGTTGGTCGCATAGAGCTGCTGTGCATTCACTTTGAATGTTTATTTTGTTGTTATTCTTAGTGTCGGTTGGTCGCATAAAGCCGTTGCGCATTCACTTCGAATTTTGTATCGTTTCTATTCTTAGTGTCAGTTGGCCGCATAGAGTCGCTGTGCATTCACTTTGAATGTTTATTTTGTTGTTATTCTTAGTGTCGGTTGGTCGCATAGAGCCGCTGCACATTCACTTCGAATTTTGTATCGTTTCTATTCTTAGTGTCAGTTGGTCGTATAGAGCCGCTGCGCATTCACTTTGAATGTTTATTTTGTTGTTATTCTTAGTGTCAGCTGGTCGCATCGAGCCGCTGCACACTAACTTCAAATATTATGTTTTCCATTCTTAGTGTCAACCGGTCTTGAACCCGTTGCGCATTCACTTTTAATGTTCCCTTTGTTATTCTTAGTGTCAACAATTACACTTGAACCTGTTGATTTATCACTTTGAATACTTCCCGTTTTTGTTTCTTTATCCCCAGTGTATGTCATCCCTAGTGAGTCTTGGCCTATGGTCGTCGATATATCTATCTTTATCATTCATACCATAATCATCATTCATTATAAAGAGCCAGTTAGTTTGTAGTCTAGAATACCATTGCATTTAGGGGTAAAATTTACGGTTATTTCTATATTTAAATACCTTTAACCTTGATCGCATAAGTGCCTATCATCACTCGTGCCATCTTGTAAAGTTATTTAAATAGGGGCAACTGTCACACCCCAAGTTTTACCCCTAACATTTCACATCATGCATTTGTCTCGCACATTCATCCTATTATTTGCATACCAACGCATATCAGTCATGTTGGATTTAAAGGATAAAGTGTCAGGAAGGTTTCTCGGTTCTGTGACAGGTTTTTGAGGAGCTAGGGTTTTGTGCTGGAAGCGCGGAGTTTTGGAGTGGCTTCATAAGTGTTGGAGCATGAATTTCAAGGTTGAATCATGGATGTGTTCAAGATCTAAGGTCACTTGTGGTTTTATTTAGTAAGGTACCTCGGCAAGGACTGTAGATATTTAGTTCAGATGTTTTTTCTTGTGAAGTAAGTCTTAGGTGTTACTGGAAGTTTTGGTTCATTTTTTTTCAACCTGGATGTGGACTCCAAATCTTTGGTTCATTGTTATAAGATTTATTTGTTTTCAACTGAAGGTTAGATGTATCTAATTTTGTCTATTCCAAAATGCCAAATTTTCATTTTTAATTTCAAGTCCAAATTCCGAATCATTTTCAAGTTTAATTCCTAGTTTCACAAGTCAATTTCATATCAAGTATTTGATTTTCAAATTACCATCTTCCATTTTCTATTCAAGTTTCAAGTCACATTCCTAATTCCCTTTTCAAATTTCCATTTCTAATCATCCATTCTATTTCATTTCAAAGTTTCCATTTCCAATTTCCATTCAAGAATCAATTCCAAAATTCATTTCATTTTTTTTTAATATTCTAATATCAAGTGTAAGTTTATTTCCACATTTCAAGTTTCAAATCCATTCTACTCCACTCCAAATTTCAATTTCAAAATTCCACTCCCAAGTTTCTATTCTAAGTATAAATCCAATTCCACTTCCAACTTCAATATTTTAAATTCCAAACCTCAAACTCATTCTATATTCATTTCAAAGTTCCAATTTTCATTTTAAAGTTTCAATGTTCATCCCACATTCATAGCAAAATTTCCAATGTTATTCAAAGTCCAACTCTCATTCAAGATTTGATTTCCAAGTTCATGACATAAATTTTAATTTCCATTCCATCTTGTTCCAAGTATCAATTTATGACAAAGCTTAATCCATTCAATTCAAATCATGACAAAGGATACAATTACATCAAAGGGAAGTGTTTTGTTTACAAGTATAAATGAACAAAAATTCTAAGCCTAGTAAGAATGCAATTTCATGCCAAGCTTCAATCTCTTTGTGTTGCCAAAGTTCCAAGCACTTGTGTCGAGTTTAAGGTTCCAAAAACTCCCATCTTTTTGTTACATCGCCTTATTCATGGACAAATTACCAAGCTCCTCATACCAAAAGATCTCCCAATGCATATTAAATGGAAAGAAAGGAAGAACAAGTTAGCATTAACATTTCATTGAATCATACATGTTCATGTCATCATAATTCAACCATAATCAAAACATCCTATCCATATTATTTCCTAACATGGATCATATCATCATGTCACATAATCCTTCAACCATTCATCTAGTTCATATCATCAACACATATTAAATTCAAGCATATTCAATTTTTAATCATTATCAATTCATATCCTTATGTTACATTTCACATACATCATCATGTTGCATTACACATTAGCATATTGTTAGAAGATTCATGAAACATTTTTTGAAAGAGTACAGTACAACACAAACAAAATAGCGAGGATTGTTTCCCTCCTTGGAAGACAAATTTCATAGGTCTGCAGAATTTCGTACAGACACATCCCACCCACCAAATTCTGCAGTGTGATTTCAGACCCCTGCTCCACAACTGCTGCAAAATTCAGAATTGTTCCCCCTAATCCTACACCCTTCATGAGCAAGTTATCACAGTACATATTAAAATTCACATAGAAAAAAACCTAACTAAGTCCTATATAACAGCTACTATTTCATTCTTCAGGCAGAAGAAAAACCCTAGCCACCACATCCAACAAAAACTAATCACAAAAAATCATAAGATAAAAAGCACAGATTCATCAAGCAGTCACAATTACACACAAGAATCATAAGAAAATCTTTGCAGAACCAAAGATCAGTCCTTAACCTTTTCATTCATAATTCATCATCAGTGGCCATTAGAGCTCCAAATTGAAGCTCTAATTCAAGGTCTGTGTCGATCCTCACTGTTCACTCACAAGCAACCATCAAACAAGCCACAGAAGCAACAACCAAAAAAAATAAAAAAACATTTTTGAAAAGGGAAACAAACACACAAACAACAAAAATCCTACTACAAAAGCTCAGTTCTTCAGAAAAAACATTTTGAACCTTACATTGAGGTTCAAAATTCATTTAGAGCTAAGCTACATTGCCACAGAAACAGAGGAATACGAGAATTGACGCAGAAGAAGGAGGAACAGACAGAAAATCATAAAGAGTTTGAAAATGAACCTCTGAGCGTCGCCGGAAGGTATCTCAGGAACTACTCTGGTCAGGTAAATTCGTTGCCTTGCTGTCAAAATCTTCACTTCTACGTTTGTTGTCATAGCCTATTCTTGCATCATTCTCATTTTAGCCCGAGCTTGCTTATTTTTGTGCTAAGTTGTGGTACCTGAAATATAGATTTGAGGGTTTTATTTTTTTTCTGAGTTTTATCACGGAGAGTTTCAGATTGAAGATTTCGATTAGGTTAGGAGGTTTTGTTGTTTTTTCACGGCGACACCGCCGTGGTGTTCATCCCGCCACTGTGTAGATTCATCATTACTACCGTTTGTTTCACAATCATCATTGCCGTGAGCCTTCACCCTTTCCCAGTTTCTGGTAGACGCTTTTAATCGTGAGAGAGAATTTAAGAGTGAGAAATGAAGGGAGATTTGAGAGATGACCATGAGCGTGAGAGAAGACGAATAATTTGAGAGTGAGAACTTGTTGAGAAATCGAGAGCGAGAATAGTTCACAGAGAGAGAGAGAGAGAGAGAGGATTGAATATCGTGAATTTGGCAAGATGGTCCGTTTGATTTTGTTTGGCCGTTTACCATCCGTTTTAGGGTTTTCAACCCATTTTCCTGACCATGATCGAACCGGGTCACAGTTGACCCGCCCAGGTTTCCAATCGGGCTCATATGGACCGCCCTTTTACTTTCTTTTATCCCTGATCTGTATTTCTACAAACAGGCCCGTTAGTTTTTTTTTATAGATTTTAGTTTAGTTTTTCTTTTCTTCTTTTTCTCTAAAGTTTATTTTAAAATTGAAAACAAAAGAATTATTTTCCTAAATTTATTTTGGTCTCATTTTTCTAATGTTAATTTAATATTAAATTAGAGAATTTTTCTTAATATAATTTTAATTCAATATAGCAAAAAAAAAATAATAGAAATGTTAGTTCAGTTATATTAAAAAAATAATTTTTTATTTATTTATTGTGGATTAAAATATTATTTTAATTAAATTTTACTTAGGGTTTATTATTTATTTCTTTTGGCAATTTCATTTAATATATCAAAATACAAAATATTTTCTTTTAATTTTAATTAGTTTTTTTTAGGATTTAATATTTATTTATTTATTTGATATTTCCTTTGATACATCC
Organism: Lathyrus aphaca; assembly: GCA_963966055.1. Lineage (NCBI taxonomy): Eukaryota > Viridiplantae > Streptophyta > Magnoliopsida > Fabales > Fabaceae > Lathyrus > Lathyrus aphaca. The sequence continues at coordinate 424,044,331 of OZ014519.1, read as the reverse complement.
AAAAATCCAAAAATGTTTTCCCATAATCTTTATATTTATTTTCTTAATCTTTATTTAATTTTAGCTAACCTAATTAGGTTTTAGTTTTTTCTAACTTAATCATTTCTCTAAGTCTAAAACCCTAATAACATGTTTTGTCCCCTTTCTTTTAGATAGTTGGTAGGTTGGTTAGATTTGTTTCCTCCGTGAGTCTCTTTTGCGAGGAGTGTGGTTTGAGTTTGTTTTTTGTTTTTGTGTGAGTGGGTGTTTAATCTTTTGTTATTTTGGTTGTATGCATGTATGTATTGTTTGATTTTATTTTGCATCATGACCATTTACTTGTTAAGATAAAATTGAAAGCGCACATTAATTTTTAAGATAATAGTTCTTGGTCCAACACCAAGTTGAGTTCACATACACTTCGCTCACACACGTAAGTCGGTCGTTTTACGATCGCCATCTGTACAGTATTTACATTTCATGGCTTTCCAACTTAAGAAAATTGACGCACCACGTTTGTCTTCCACCCCCGCATTCTCGATCCATATATCGAGCCATAGCCCAGTTACTAAGCCTTTTACCTTGCATTTCCATTTACTTTATTCAGTCTATTTTTGCAAGTAACAACCTATGCCTTAGACTTAGGAGCTTGCACCCTCATTTATTTACTTTTTTTTTTGCATTTCAATCCAAAGGAGAAAGAACTCCTGCAGTTGACTCAATGTCATAGGAAGTGTAGCCATCCCTAGTTCCTTTTCGACCTTAACTATTAGGAATTTTTATTTTACAACTTTTTGTGACTTTTCTAAAGTCACGCGAGTGTTTTCCAAAAACACTTACCTTCCCCTATGAACCTCGAGCGTAACCAAGTGTTCGTTAATCCTTAGGAGAACTACGAGTGCTCTGATTCTATACCCGATACGTAGGCATCAATGCGATGTTGTGCGAGCACCATTAGAAATAAAAACCTTAGGTTCCCTTAGTTTTAGGAAGCAATAAATAACAAAAACACAAATATTCACAAGAGGTTCCCGTAGGATACTGCGGATGCTTAGGATGCTAACACCTTCCCTAGGTATAACCAACCCCCGAACCTAGTTTCTCCTTATTTAGGGTTTTTACGATCTTTTTCCCTTTTCCATTTGGATTAAATTAAAGTCGGTGGTGAACATTTAATAATTGTGATTCAAGCTTAGTCAATAGCTTGGCATTCGATTCTCACCGCGACACTACCTCTCTGTTATTTTAGGCCGGCTCACCAGGCAATTTGAGTCGGCTCATTTTATGATTTGAGTCGTCTCATTACTGTGCTGACTCAATTTTTCATTTAATTTTCCTTTCTATTATGATACAATCACTAACCAATATAAATAGCAGGTTTCATTTCTTTTGAGAGGTTAACAAGAAAAGTGAAAGATATACACACTTCTTTCTTCATCTTCTTCCTTCTTGCATCCATCAACAATCACACACAATAATCTTTGTTAATTAAGGTGCTTGCTTCGAAGATAACGTTCAATCGTGAATTAGAGTTTTAGATTGGGTCTAGAGAGTGTGGGTTTTTCTTGGAAAAATCTGAAGGGTTTTATCCTCCAAGATCATTGAAGGTTTGGGGGTTTTGCACACAACGATTGTTCGTACATTCAGCCGAGTGAGGTAGATTAAAGATCAAGTGGATCGTTCTTTCATATCACGGTAGACGGAGGATTGCGAAGGTCTTTGTGGGTTCACAAGTGTTGAAGAAACTCAGTCGTGCTCAAAGTTTAGAGGATTGTGAATCCTTGCAAGAAGGGAGCAATTAATCAGAGGCTTTCTCGACACGCGTGGTAGACTTGATTCAACATTGGATCAAGGGATAAGAAGAAGATTTGACAGCATATTCAACGCGGTTTGGTTTGTTGGTTCATCTATTTTTCTTCTTGTAAAACAATTGCAATTTAATAAAATTGCCCAATTCGATTATGAATTGGGCACAGAGTACTTCAAGCGAGGACGATGAAGGAACTGCCTAAACAAATTCCTTGTGCTCTTTACGTTTCTTATATTTTACTTTTGCTCATCTTGATTTTGTATGCCCTAAAATTCTGGTGTATCAAAGTAGTGCATTCAAGGTGTTTGATAATTTGTCACACTTAAAAGTGATAACTAGAGTGGGTAAAATTCTGCACTATTTGATACAACAAAATTATCCTTGGTTTTTGCACTCCAAGTGTTTGGTAAAAAGCCTAATCACACAAAATCAATTTGCTTGTGCTTATTTTCTTCTTTATATGAATGTTAAGAATAATTTCATCAAGTGTTGATTTATCAAGTGAATCATTTGTGAAATATTAATTCTTCTAGTCATCATTCCTATTCCAATTGGGTTTAGCTTATATCCGATCTCCGGTGACTTCAATTTAAACTAGACGATTTTCCGGGAAACTTCCGCAATACATTTTCAATTAATTTTTGAAAAGTAATTTTTGAAAAAGGGATCTATTCAACCCCCCTTCTAGATCTGCGCTATCGTCTAACACCGGAGAACCATGAAGAGTCGAGGAAGAGTTGCCTGACCCTGTTCCTACAAAAGTAAAAAGGTCGTTCGAACGAGTTTATTTCAGCTTCTTGGCTCTCCGTCTTTTGGCACCATTGGCCATCAACTTTTCTTGTAGATCAACCATTGAATATGAAAAAGATAGAAAGAATACAAAGATGGTTAGAACATAAAAGACAAACGAGCATAAAGTCAATACGAACAAACAAATCTAAAAAATACTACCGAGGTAAGCAGTGACATCCTCGTCCATCTCGAAAACAAGAAGTTTGGACACTTCTATAAATCTAGGGGTCATTTTGGCACCCCCCATACTTATCCAAGATCGCATGACCCGAGCTTTCGAACTTGATTGACGTGTTTCATATGTCACAACTTCGGAAGTATGTGTCTGACCCATCTCACGTGATTCCGAGGGATGAGGTGCAAGTTAGAGAGAATCTTATTGTGGAAGCGATGCCGATAAGGATTGAGGATCACAAGATGAAGCAACTCAGACGTAAAGAGATTCCTCTGGTGAAAGTATCTTGGGGAGGAGTTGCTGGTGGAAGTGTAACCTGAGAGCTAGAAAGCAGGATGCATGAGTTGTATCCGAAACTTTTCGTATCAGGTACATTTTAGAGGACGAAAATATTTTAAGTGGGGGAGAGTTGTAACGCCCTGTTTTTAATATTTATTCGTCGGGTATTTTTTGGTGCTTTGTTAGACTTGTTTAAGGTGTATGTCTTGTTGTTTTGGTGTTGTGTCCAATGGGACAGGTAGAGTTATTGTGTGTTTAGTAATATTGGGTGTGAAGTTAATAATAAGACTATTTATCATTATTTATATTATTATTATTTTGTACAAATAAAATCAGTAATATTAGAATTATAATTATTATTAATATTATTTGGTTTAATTAAATAAGGGAGATTTAGTAAAATCTTGGGGATGAGGGTTTTAGGATAAATTAGATTAATCAGAAGATTAGTGGAAAATAGTCTTTTTTTTAAGAACACCTATGGCACTCCCATAACCAAATTCGCAGGAATTTCGCCTGATTCTAGGTAAGGGGAGAAAGGATTCTAAATTTGGTGATTTAACATAATGGGGTAGTGAGGGGTTCCTTTCCCCGTAGGAATTTCTGTTGGTTTGATGAATTTGTGATGAATACATGAATATATGTTTGTTGTTGTGAATCTGTGATTTGAATTATCTGATTTCGTGGATTATTGGTGAAATATTATTGCGAATATTTTGTATGTTGCATTGTTGTGTGGATTTGGAATTGTTGCAGAGATAAATGACGAATCTGGATTTAAGAAACGTATAAAACTGAATCTAGTAATGATAGATGTAAAAAAGGTATAGAATCAATCATAGGTCTAGTGTGAAGCATGAAAACGAGTAGCATATGAAACAAATCTGGAATGGAGAGGAAAACACAGAAAAATGCATGGTTATGCCCATACGCGTATGGAGCATGTCCATATGCGTATGGTGTGCGTGGATTTTGAGGTATTACGCGTAATAGGGGTGGCATACGCGTAAGGGAGTGAAATTTTAGGGCATTCGGCCCATTTGCGTAGTTTACGCATGGAAATCAGGGTTGGTACGCGTAACATGCAACGTATGAGGGTACCATATGCGTATTGCCCAATGTAGGGGATTGGGTTACGCGTTTGGTGCAGCGAAAGAGGGCGTAGGAGATGTCAATACGAGTATGGCCTAGCCCATTACGCGTATGACCAGGGAGGTAGGGCAAAATGAGTTGTTTTGTGATTTCTGTCCCGATTTCGTGTGCGTTGCCGATTCTTTTGGTATGAAACATTGAGATGGACCTTAAGACATATTTAATCGAGAATTAATATTGAGAAATTGAATAATGATGGAACTTAGGTGGATTTAACTAGTTAAATAATCGGTTAAGTCGCGTGAGGTTAATATTGGTGAATTATATGGAACTATTGTTGAATACTGATTGTATGAATCATGTAGATGTATAATAAGGTGGTTATACATGTTGTATGTGTCGCTCTCTGGATTTCCATCCGGGTACAAACACGAAAGTGGCGCGGAAAGAGGTAGAGTTGCCAGCCAGGCATTTTTATCCCGAAGGAACGAGAATGGTAATGTTGCACAAACCAGAAGAAAAGAAGAGGAAGGACACGGGTCCTGCGAACCAAAGAGACTGAGTTCGGGAGTCGGTTACGACCTGGGAAGGTATTAGCTCCCCAGATCGTCTTCCGTACCCGACGGGATCCACGCTTGCAAAGAAATCTGTTTCAAAGGGTGGAGAAATGAAAGCTGCTGCGAAGAAAAGGAACTGAACTGGATAAAAGAAAAGAAATGGGGAAAATGTAGGGAAAATAAAAAGTGTGCTCGAACGGGCCCTACCCCGCTGCCTACGTACCTCATCTGGACAATGAGGATCAGAGTCTCCGTAGTTCCCCTAACTAGGGGTGGAAAAGATTGCTTGTGTCTTAAGGCTTGAACTACCTATGTCAATGCTCAGGTGTTACAGGCTCGGACGACGGGTGCGTTACCGTCTTGCAAAATGACAAGTAGGAGCAAGTTCGTACGATGAGAGTGAATGTGATGAGAAAAGAAGTCCCGAAGGAGAGACGTTTATTGTTTGTTTGTGTTTTTTAGAAGCTTTTTATGAGTGTGGCACAAGGAAGTGAACTCAAGCTCTTTTCCATGGAATGTGTACTTGTTACTACATTCCAAGATGGAATAATAGAACAAGCACACTCAAGTAAGGAGAAGATCCCCAAAACTTGATTCCAGAGATTAGGACCTAAGCTCACTAAATCATTGAATTTATTAAGTGTTTTTGTAATTAAAATGAAGAAGTGTTTTTTATGATTTTCTTGACGAAGATGGTCTCATGATCAGACTTGTGCATCATGAGAGACAAGCTTGTACTATCCCAAGATGAGAAGACTACAAGTGCTCCATGGAATAAGGCTATTGCACAGAAGACCACTTCAATCCTTATTAAGATTTTTTTTAGGTTATTGTTTTGAGATGAGAAGAGAAAAGAACCAAAGATCTTAAAGGTAAAAGTCTAATGGGGAAAGTCTAATCCTAAAATTATCATGCAAAGGAGGTCCTAGGTTAGTGAGGTTTACTACCCTAAAGAAGGAAGAGATAAGAAGTGAAAGAGGAACAAGAAGAAAAGGAGAAGAAGAAAGGATGGCCTAAGCCCCTCAAACACAAATAAAAGAATATCATGAAAAGAGAAGAGATAAGAATTGGATATGTGGGAATCACATCCACACCTCTCACTTACCAGAGCCCCTGAAATGGTTAGTAACATAAGCAAATATCATGACAAAAGCAAATGAGAACAAAAGAAACACAAAATGGACATAAGATCAAACCAAAGCAACACAACTAGAATTTGAATCTCAATTACAAATGTCAATATCTGTAGATGTCTTGAATTGGCAGAATTTTTGACCAACAAGAAATATTGAATTCAGTTCAGAATGTCCTATCAAATGTTGGGACATTATCAAACAGAGTATATGGACTTATTTTAGGATGTCTCATCAGATGTTGGGACATTGTGTTAATGACTTAAGTTCAGTTTTTCAGGATGTCCCAACAGATGTTGAGACATCTCAAACCTGCTACCAGAATTAATTATTGACTAACTGATCAGAGATATTTAAGGAGAGTTATCTGGAATTAATTAATGATGGATAAAAACAGAACAAGGCGTATCTGTAGGGAGTTTTATATTGAGGATTCAGATTAAAACAGAAGGCCTAAATCACCTAGAATCTAGGAAGTAACAAACCCTAAATTCAAGGTGGAAGCTGCATGCGCATTAGGGATGGATCATTCTACAGAAAGCCCAAATTACAGATACCTATTTAATCAACAGAAACTCATAGAATTGAGTACGAATTTCAGAAGACCAAATAGGGTGTCTAGAGTTTTAATAGCAGGTTGTTTTCATTGTACCACTTGATGAGCTTTTAAGCATAAGTGCATTTGTAACTTGATTGAAACTATGAAGTAAGATCAAGCTGTATTGTTTGAAGAATGTCTTCAATTTTATTAAACTTGTAAACTTGATCACTGTGTGATTGAGGGGGAGTGAGTAGGGTACTCTTATCTAAGTTGTGTCTTAGGTAGAAATTGCATTGGGTAGTTATTAAGTGATAGATTAAACAGGGTGGTTTAAGTCTAGAATTAATATTACTTATAGTGGATTTCCTCCTGGCTTGGTAGCCTCCAGATGTAAGTGTGGTTATACACTGAACTGGGTTAACAAACTTCTGTGTTGTTTACTTTTCTTGCTATTTAAGTTTTGGTTAAATCTGTCAAGTGTTGGGACATCTCTTAGGACATCTCATACCTGATCACAGAATTTCAATTGGCATCAGAGCAGGCACCCTGCCTGTTTATACTGGGTGAGATCTAGGGAATACAAATTCTGGAAACATGGAAAGAGATATAGGATCAGTAAATAGACCACCTATTCTGGATGGATCTAATTATGACTACTGGAAACCAATAATGATTGCATTCTTAAGATCACTTGACAACAGGGCCTGGAGAGCAGTCAACATTGGATGGGATCATCCTATCCAAGACACCAAAGATGGATCAAGAGTGTTGAAACCTGAAGAAGAATGGAGTAAGGAAGAAGAAGATTCAGCACTAGGCAACTCCAAGGCCTTAAATGCTCTATTCAATGGCATTGATAGAAACATCTTTAGACTTGTGCATCACTGTGAGCTAGCCAAAGATGTGTGGGATACTCTCAAAACAACTCATGAAGGAACATCAAAGGTAAAGATGTCCAGACTTCAACTTCTCACCACTAAATTTGAAAACTTGAGAATGAAGGAAGATGAGACAGTTCATGAATTCTACATGAATATCTTAGAAGTAGCTAATACTTCTGGAGCTTTGGGAGAAAAGATGACTGATGAAAAACTTGTAAGAAAAATCCTCAGATCTTTGCCAAAAAGATTTGACATGAAAGTCACAGCAATAGAAGAAGCTCAAGACATATGCACTATGAAAGTTGAAGAACTCATTGGTTCCCTTCAAACATTTGAGATGGGAATGAATGACACAAATGTTAAGAAGAACAAAAGCATAGCCTTGGTAACAAATACTGATGAAGAAGAAGATGATGAATCAGAAACTGGTAAAAGCTTATCAGACAACATTGCTATGCTTGGAAGACAATTCAAAAAGATTCTCAGAGGAATGGAAGGCAAATCCAATCCCAGTGGAAGATACACAAACTCTTCTGAGAACAAGAGACCTTATGATACTAACAGAAGGTCAAATTATGTTGAAAAGACCAGTCAAGAAAGAGGAATCAAATGCCATGGATGTGAAGGATATGGACACATCAAGAATGAATGTCCTACCTACTTAAAAAGGCAAAAGAAAGGACTATCTGTAACTTGGTCTGATGAAGACTCAGGAGGAGATTCAGAAGAAGAATCAGCTAAGCATATCACTGCTTTAGCTGGATTATGTGATTCTGAAAGTGAATCCAGTGATGGAGAGTGTACTTATGAAGAACTTGAGCAAGCATTCAAAGATCTATACAAAAGAAGCACTGAAATATGCAGTGAGGTTATAAAGCTAAAGAAGCAGAATGAGACATTAGAAGATGAAAAAGCAAGTGATCAAGAAATCATTGACACCTTGAAAAGTGAAGTAAGTCTTCTCAACTCCAAGTTGGAACATATGTCCAAATCTGTTAGAATGTTGAACAACAACTCAAATACACTGGATATTATTCTCAACAACAATAAGCACTCAGGGGATAAAAGTGGACTAGGATTTAACAGAGTACATAAAGATGAAGCTAGCTCTAGCAAAACAACTTCAAAATCCATACAGTCAAACAAGATGTCCCAACAGATGCTTCAACATCAGGAAAAGAACACAAAATCAAACATAATGTTCCAACAGATGTCTCAACATTCTGGAAAGAACAAAATGAAGAAGAAGTATCAAAGATGGAGATGCCATCACCGTGGAAGATTTGGACATATCAAACCTCACTGTTATAAGCTACATGGATATCCAAATCAGATGTGTCAGCAACCTTCTAAGCAGAAAATAGAAGCTAACAAGAAAGTGCTGCATAGACATCAAAGAAATCAGCAATCTCCTAAGCAGAATACAGAAGTCATCAAGAAGGTATGGAGACCAAAAACTAGCATTTAGGCTGATCAAGGCTACATACCCAAGAACAAGATCAACAATCAATCTTGGAGATCTGCTATTGAACAACACACTGAGCAGAGACATCAAAAGAAATCTAAACTCAAATGGTCAAAGAAAAATGTTGCATATATAGCACATACATCACTAAGAGTATCAGCTAAAGAAGACTGGTATTTTGATAGTGGATGTTCAAGACACATGACTGGATTGAAGAACCTGCTAGTAAACTTAAAGTCACATTCATCCAAGTATGTAACCTTTGGAGATGGAGCTAAAGGAGAAATCAAGGGAGTTGGGACCTTGGACTGTCAAGATGTTCCAAGACTAGATGATGTGCTGCTAGTTAAAGGTTTAACTGCTAACCTGATCAGCATAAGTCAATTATGTGATCAAGGGTACAGTGTAAACTTTACCAAAACTGAATGCATAGTGACTAACAAAGAACAAGAGGTTGTCATGAGAGGAGCCAGATCTAAAGACAACTGTTACATGTGGGAATCTCAGAACCTCAGTCTCACTTCAACTTGTTCTTTAGCTAAGGAAGAAGAAGTGAAACTATGGCACCAAAGACTAGGTCATCTTCATTTCAGAGGCATAAAAAAGATAATATCTATGGATGCTGTAAGAGGCATTCCTAAACTGAAGATTGATGATGGCAAAATATGTGGTGAATGTTAAATAGGCAAGCAAACCAAGATGTCCCATCCAAAGCTCCAACATCTGACAACTTCCAAAGTTTTGGAACTTTTGCATATGGATCTTATGGGACCTATGCAGGTTGAAAGCCTTGGTGGTAAGAGGTATGCCTATGTGGTGGTTGATGACTTTTCAAGATATACCTGGATAAATTTCATCAAAGAAAAGTCTGATGTATTTGATGTATTCAAAGAATTATGCCAAAGATTACAAAGGGAAAAATCCAGCTGTGTGATCAGAATAAGAAGTGATCATGGAAAAGAATTTGAGAATCAAAAGTTCTTAGATTTCTGCTCTTCAGAAGGAATCAATCATGAATATTCTTCACCTATCACTCCTCAACAGAATGGGATTGTTGAGAGGAAGAACAGAACTATTCAAGAATCAGCAAGAGCTATGATCCATGCTAAAAAGTTACCTTTGTACTTCTGGGCTGAAGCTATGAACACTGCTTGTTACATCCATAACAGAGTTACCTTAAGGAAAGGAACTTTGTCCACAATATATGAAGTCTGGAAGGGCAGAAAACCCACAGTTAAGTACTTTCATGTGTTTGGAAGCAACTGTTACATTCTGGCAGATAGGGAGCAAAGAAGAAAAATGGATCCTAAAAGTGATGAAGGGATTTTCCTTGGATACTCTATCAACAGCAGAGCATATAGAGTATTTAATTCTAGAACCAAGGTCATCATGGAATCCATAAATGTGATAATTGATGATGCTCCTACAGATGTCCCAGAAGATGTTGGAACATCTGCTGATATCAAGATTGAAGCTGAAGAAAAGAATGATCATTATAACTTCACTCAAACTGATACAAGGACAGAAGAATCCAGCAAACCTCCCTCCATCAGAATACAGAAAGATCATCCCAAAGATTTGATAATTGGTGATCCCAACAGAGGTGTGAGCACTAGATCAAGAGAAGTGATTTCAGGTTCTTGTTTTGTTTCTAAAATAGAACCTAAGAACATCAAGGAAGCTCTTACTGATGAATACTGGATTAGTGCTATGCAAGAGGAATTAGTTCAATTCACAAGGAATGAAGTATGGAATCTTTTTCCTAGACCTGATAACATAAATGTGATTGGAACAAAATGGGTGTATAAGAACAAGTCAAATGAACAAGGAGTTGTTACAAAGAACAAAGCTAGACTTGTAGCGCAAGGATACACTCAAATTGAAGGAGTAGACTTTGATGAAAACTTTGCACCAGTAGCAAGGCTTGAATCAATTAGACTACTTTTGGGAATTGCTTGTATTTTAAATTTCAAGCTATTTCAAATGGATGTGAAAAGTGCCTTTTTAAATGGTTATCTTAATGAAGAGGTATATGTAGAACAGCCTAAAGGATTTGTTGATCCAAGCTGTCCAAATCATGTATACAAACTAAAGAAGGCACTTTATGGTCTGAAGCAAGCTCCAAGGGCATGGTATGAAAGACTGACTACATTTCTTATCAAGCAAGGGTACAGAAAAGGTGGAATTGACAAAACATTGTTTGTTAAAGATGAAGAAGGAAATATCATAATTGCTCAAATATATGTTGATGATATTGTCTTTGGTGGGATGTCTGACAGGATGGTCAAACATTTTGTCAAGCAGATGGAATCTGAATTTGAAATGAGCCTAGTAGGAGAGTTAACCTACTTTCTTGGTCTGCAAATAAAGCAAATGGAAGACTCAATGTTCATTTCCCAAAGCAAGTATACCAAGAACATAGTCAAGAAGTTTGGAATGGAAAATGCTACTCATAAGAGAACTCCTGCCCCCACACATTTAAAGCTGACTAAAGATGAAAAGGGTGAGAATGTAGATCAAAGCTTATACAGAAGCATGATTGGAAGCTTGTTATACTTGACTGCTAGCAGACCTGACATAGCATTTGCAGTAGGTGTATGTGCAAGATATCAAGCTGATCCAAAAGTCAGTCATCTCAATCAAGTCAAGAGAATTCTTAAATATGTTAATGGTACTTGTGACTATGGCATAATGTACTTTCATGGATGTAAACCAATTCTCACTGGCTTTTGTGATGCTGATTGGGCTGGAAGTGCTGATGACAGAAAAAGCACTTCAGGAGGATGCTTCTTTCTTGGAAACAATTTGATTTCTTGGTTCAGTAAGAAACAAAATTGTGTATCCTTATCTACAGCTGAAGCTGAATATATAGCAGCTGGAAGCAGTTGTTCTCAGTTGGTTTGGATGAAGCAAATGCTCACTGAGTACAATGTCCCACAGGATGTCATGACATTGTACTGTGACAACTTAAGTGCAATCAACATATCAAAGAATCCTATCCAACATAGCAGGACCAAGCATATTGATATCAGACATCATTTCATCAGAGATCTTGTAGAAGAAAAGGTGATTTCATTGGAACATGTAGCTACAAATCTGCAGTTAGCTGATATCTTTACCAAAGCATTGGATGCTTCACAATTTGAGAACTTAAGGGGCAAACTGGGAATCTGTTTATGTGATATTTAGCAGTTAATGAGATGTGCCAACATGTCATATGACATTATATGGCATAAGTTCCAGATGGCAAAACCAGTCTGGACAAGAACCTTGGGAATTCCATTCCTAATAATTTGCAATGTAACGGCTACTTATTTAGTAACTACTTATAATCAGCTATCAAGATTCTCATCATTCTATCACAAGCGAATCTCATTAACTAGCTATTCTTCAGAAATCATCAACCCTAAAGCTCTTCATCCATATTCCTTAACAATGTCTCAAAACCCTAACACTCCTGAAGAAGTTCTCAACAAAGAAGACGTAGTTCATGCAACTCCCATCTCTGTAGTACCAATGAAATCAACCCCATTGGACGAACTCAGAGGAAGTGCTTCTCACACTAAAAAGCCAAGAACTCCAAAGAGAGCTAAAGATCAAGTCTACAGCAAAGCCAAAGGAGGCATTCCTTCTCCAGCCAACATGCCTCCAAAATCTTCTGACTATGTGGATGCTTCCATCAAGGAGATAGTCAACAAGATTCTTTTTGAACAGAGAGTGGTTAGTGGGATTTCTATTCCTCTGAACACCATGCCTGCCCCTCAAGAAGAACAAGCTCAAGCTGCAGAGGACACTCCTGCTCAACAGGATGTCCCAATAGATGTTGGAACATCTGAGGATGAGAAAAAGAATTCATCTGATGCTGATATTGAACAAACTGAGGACCAGAAACAGGCCTCAAATGAAAGTGATGAAGAAGACTCTGAGGATCAGACCAAAGCCTCAAATGAAGATCAAATCTCTGCTGATCAACCAGCTGAAGAGGAGACTGCTCAATCTCCTCCTGTGGTGAATCTGGAGCAGGACTCTGATACAGAGATCATAGCCTCTGTAAAACCTAGCATAGCCAAAAGGCTCAGGTCTAGAAAAGGCAAGATGCAACCTGAACCTGAAATTCCTGAGAAGAAGAAAGCTTCCCCAAAGAAAGGCAAAGCTAAAGCTGCCTTTGGTCCAACAAAACAATGGAGTAAAGTCCAAACTCAGAAAAGAAAAGCTGTCACCCCATCAGACTCAGATGTTGAATCAGATGTCCCAACATCTCCTCCCAAAAAGAAACCAGCACCATCTAGGGCTTCATCTGCTGTTCCAGAAGCCCCCTTGGACAACATATCATTCCATCATGTCTCTAGTGTCAACAGATGGAAGTTTGTGTACCAAAGAAGGGTTGCCCTTGAAAGAGAACTGAGCAGCAATGCACTTGAGTGCACTGAACTGATTGACCTCATCTCTGCTGCAGGCCTCTTCAGAACAGTCTCAGATCTCTCTCCCTGCTATGAACTTCTTGTCAAAGAATTCATTGTTAATCTTCAGGAAGATTGTGCCAATGGTAAGTCCTCTGAATTTAGAAAAGTCTTTGTTAGAGGTAGGTGTGTAGAGTTCTCTCCTCAGATCATCAACCAATACCTAGGAAGAGAAACAGATGGACCAAATAAGCTAGGTAAAACAGATAACCAAGTCTGCAAGGTTATCACTGCAAACCAGGTCAAGGCATGACCTGTTAAAGGAAAGCTCTCAGTGAGAATGCTAACAATAAAATATGCTATGCTGAACAAGATTGGTACAGCAAACTGGGTGCCTACCAACCACACTTCTTCAATCTCCACTGGTCTGGCCAGGTTTATCTTTGCTGTGGGAACTCAGACTAAGCTGGATTATGGTGCTTACATTTTTGATCAGACCTTGAAGCATGCCAGCTCTTCTGCAACAAAGCTACCAATAGCTTTTCCTTCATTGCTGTGTGGTATAGTGTTAAGCCAATATCCTGGGATTCTAACTGAGAAAGACACAGTCTGCAAGAGAGAAAGCCCCCTGGCATTTCACTACAAACTGTTCCTCAGTCATCATGCAGCAGATGTTGAAGCACCTTCTGGGACATCTGCAGGTCCTTCAACTGCTAAGACTCCAATCTCCAAGAAGGCATTAATTGCTAAACTCAAGAGCACTTGCAAAGAGCTTGAAGCTAGAAAGCAGAAGCTTGAGGAAATCATTCAAAAGCTGGAGAGTGAAGGAGATCAGAAAGCTGCATCTGATGAAGAAACTGCCTCTGCAGAAGAAACTGAAGCTGATGAAGAAACTGAGAGTGAAGAGTCTGAGTGATCATTGTATGTGAGGCAATTGTAATGACAGCACTGCTTTGTATTTCTGGTTTAGTGTCTTTGGCCCCAAATTTTGTGTCTAACAAGGGGGAGAACAACAACATCAAATTGTATTGCTGTTTAATCAGAAACTCATAAAAATCTGTTTGTTTATCTGAACTGAATCAGTGTGTTTTGATAAATATTTCTGTTGCAACAAAACTGGATACATATATGTTTGAGGGGGAGTAATCTCAAATATGAATCAACAGAAAAGTAATGCTATACTCTGATAAAAAGAACTTCTGCTGCACTCTGATAACCATAAAAGATGTTAGCCAAAAATTAGCCAAAGGGGGAGTTTGTAGATGTCTTGAATTGGCAGAATTTTTGACCAACAAGAAATATTGAATTCAGTTCAGAATGTCCTATCAAATGTTGGGACATTATCAAACAGAGTATATGGACTTATTTTAGGATGTCTCATCAGATGTTGGGACATTGTGTTAATGACTTAAGTTCAGTTTTTCAGGATGTCCCAACAGATGTTGAGACATCTCAAACCTGCTACCAGAATTAATTATTGACTAACTGATCAGAGATATTTAAGGAGAGTTATCTGGAATTAATTAATGATGGATAAAAACAGAACAAGGCGTATCTGTAGGGAGTTTTATATTGAGGATTCAGATTAAAACAGAAGGCCTAAATCACCTAGAATCTAGGAAGTAACAAACCCTAAATTCAAGGTGGAAGCTGCATGCGCATTAGGGATGGATCATTCTACAGAAAGCCCAAATTACAGATACCTATTTAATCAACAGAAACTCATAGAATTGAGTACGAATTTCAGAAGACCAAATAGGGTGTCTAGAGTTTTAATAGCAGGTTGTTTTCATTGTACCACTTGATGAGCTTTTAAGCATAAGTGCATTTGTAACTTGATTGAAATTGTGAAGTAAGATCAAGCTGTATTGTTTGAAGAATGTCTTCAATTTTATTAAACTTGTAAACTTGATCACTGTGTGATTGAGGGGGAGTGAGTAGGGTACTCTTATCTAAGTTGTGTCTTAGGTAGAAATTGCATTGGGTAGTTATTAAGTGATAGATTAAACAGGGTGGTTTAAGTCTAGAATTAATATTACTTATAGTAGATTTCCTCCTGGCTTGGTAGCCTCCAGATGTAAGTGTGGTTATACACTGAACTGGGTTAACAAACTTCTGTGTTGTTTAATTTTCTTGCTATTTAAGTTTTGGTTAAATCTGTCAAGTGTTGGGACATCTCTTAGGACATCTCATACCTGATCACAGAATTTCAATTGGCATCAGAGCAGGCACCCTGCCTGTTTATACTGGGTGAGATCTAGGGAATACAAATTCTGGAAACATGGAAAGAGATATAGGATCAGTAAATAGACCACCTATTCTGGATGGATCTAATTATGACTACTGGAAACCAAGAATGATTGCATTCTTAAGATCACTTGACAACAGGGCCTGGAGAGCAGTCAACATTGGATGGGATCATCCTATCCAAGACACCAAAGATGGATCAAGAGTGTTGAAACCTGAAGAAGAATGGAGTAAGGAAGAAGAAGATTCAGCACTAGGCAACTCCAAGGCCTTAAATGCTCTATTCAATGGCATTGATAGAAACATCTTTAGACTTGTGCATCACTGTGAGCTAGCCAAAGATGTGTGGGATACTCTCAAAACAACTCATGAAGGAACATCAAAGGTAAAGATGTCCAGACTTCAACTTCTCACCACTAAATTTGAAAACTTGAGAATGAAGGAAGATGAGACAGTTCATGAATTCTACATGAATATCTTAGAAGTAGCTAATACTTCTGGAGCTTTGGGAGAAAAGATGACTGATGAAAAACTTGTAAGAAAAATCCTCAGATCTTTGCCAAAAATATTTGACATGAAAGTCACAGCAATAGAAGAAGCTCAAGACATATGCACTATGAAAGTTGAAGAACTCATTGGTTCCCTTCAAACATTTGAGATGGGAATGAATGACACAAATGTTAAGAAGAACAAAAGCATAGCCTTGGTAACAAATACTGATGAAGAAGAAGATGATGAATCAGAAACTGGTAAAAGCTTATCAGACAACATTGCTATGCTTGGAAGACAATTCAAAAAGATCCTCAGAGGAATGGAAGGCAAATCCAATCCCAGTGGAAGATACACAAACTCTTCTGAGAACAAGAGACCTTATGATACTAACAGAAGGTCAAATTATGTTGAAAAGACCAGTCAAGAAAGAGGAATCAAATGCCATGGATGTGAAGGATATGGACACATCAAGAATGAATGTCCTACCTACTTAAAAAGGCAAAAGAAAGGACTATCTGTAACCTGGTCTGATGAAGACTCAGGAGGAGATTCAGAAGAAGAATCAGCTAAGCATATCACTGCTTTAGCTGGATTATGTGATTCTGAAAGTGAATCCAGTGATGGAGAGTGTACTTATGAAGAACTTGAGCAAGCATTCAAAGATCTATACAAAAGAAGCACTGAAATATGCAGTGAGGTTATAAAGATAAAGAAGCAGAATGAGACATTAGAAGATGAAAAAGCAAGTGATCAAGAAATCATTGACACCTTGAAAAGTGAAGTAATTCTTCTCAACTCCAAGTTGGAACATATGTCCAAATCTGTTAGAATGTTGAACAGCAGCTCAAATACACTGGATATTATTCTCAACAACAATAAGCACTCAGGGGATAAAAGTGGACTAGGATTTAACAGAGTACATAAAGATGAAGCTAGTTCTAGCAAAACAACTTCAAAATCCATACAGTCAAACAAGATGTCCCAACAGATGCTTCAACATCAGGAAAAGAACACAAAATCAAACATAATGTTCCAACAGATGTCTCAACATTCTGGAAAGAACAAAATGAAGAAGAAGTATCAAAGATGGAGATTCCATCACCGTGGAAGATTTGGACATATCAAACCTCACTGTTATAAGCTACATGGATATCCAAATCAGATGTGTCAGCAACCTTCTAAGCAGAAAATAGAAGCTAACAAGAAAGTGCTGCATAGACATCAAAGAAATCAGCAATCTCCTAAGCAGAATACAGAAGTCATCAAGAAGGTATGGAGACCAAAAACTAGCATTTAGGCTGATCAAGGCTACATACCCAAGAACAAGATCAACAATCAATCTTGGAGATCTGCTATTGAACAACACACTGAGCAGAGACATCAAAAGAAATCTAAACTCAAATGGTCAAAGAAAAATGTTGCATATATAGCACATACATCACTAAGAGTATCAGCTAAAGAAGACTGGTATTTTGATAGTGGATGTTCAAGACACATGACTGGATTGAAGAACCTGCTAGTAAACTTAAAGTCACATTCATCCAAGTATGTAACCCTTGGAGATGGAGCTAAAGGAGAAATCAAGGGAGTTGGGACCTTGGATTGTCAAGATGTTCCAAGACTAGATGATGTGCTGCTAGTTAAAGGTTTAACTGCTAACCTGATCAGCATAAGTCAATTATGTGATCAAGGGTACAGTGTAAACTTTACCAAAACTGAATGCATAGTGACTAACAAAGAACAAGAGGTTGTCATGAGAGGAGCCAGATCTAAAGACAACTGTTACATGTGGGAATCTCAGAACCTCAGTCTCACTTCAACTTGTTCTTTAGCTAAGGAAGAAGAAGTGAAACTATGGCACCAAAGACTAGGTCATCTTCATTTCAGAGGCATAAAAAAGATAATATCTATGGATGCTGTAAGAGGCATTCCTAAACTGAAGATTGATGATGGCAAAATATGTGGTGAATGTCAAATAGGCAAGCAAACCAAGATGTCCCATCCAAAGCTCCAACATCTGACAACTTCCAAAGTTTTGGAACTTTTGCATATGGATCTTATGGGACCTATGCAGGTTGAAAGCCTTGGTGGTAAGAGGTATGCCTATGTGGTGGTTGATGACTTTTCAAGATATACCTGGATAAATTTCATCAAAGAAAAGTCTGATGTATTTGATGTATTCAAAGAATTATGCCAAAGATTACAAAGGGAAAAATCCAGCTGTGTGATCAGAATAAGAAGTGATCATGGAAAAGAATTTGAGAATCAAAAGTTCTTAGATTTCTGCTCTTCAGAAGGAATCAATCATGAATATTCTTCACCTATCACTCCTCAACAGAATGGGATTGTTGAGAGGAAGAACAGAACTATTCAAGAATCAGCAAGAGCTATGATCCATGCTAAAAAGTTACCTTTGTACTTCTGGGCTGAAGCTATGAACACTGCTTGTTACATCCATAACAGAGTTACCTTAAGGAAAGGAACTTTGTCCACAATATATGAAGTCTGGAAGGGCAGAAAACCCACAGTTAAGTACTTTCATGTGTTTGGAAGCAACTGTTACATTCTGGCAGATAGGGAGCAAAGAAGAAAAATGGATCCTAAAAGTGATGAAGGGATTTTCCTTGGATACTCTATCAACAGCAGAGCATATAGAGTATTTAATTCTAGAACCAAGGTCATCATGGAATCCATAAATGTGATAATTGATGATGCTCCTACAGATGTCCCAGAAGATGTTGGAACATCTGCTGATATCAAGATTGAAGCTGAAGAAAAGAATGATCATTATAACTTCACTCAAACTGATACAAGGACAGAAGAATCCAGCAAACCTCCCTCCATCAGAATACAGAAAGATCATCCCAAAGATTTGATAATTGGTGATCCCAACAGAGGTGTGAGCACTAGATCAAGAGAAGTGATTTCAGGTTCTTGTTTTGTTTCTAAAATAGAACCTAAGAACATCAAGGAAGCTCTTACTGATGAATACTGGATTAGTGCTATGCAAGAGGAATTAGGTCAATTCACAAGGAATGAAGTATGGAATCTTGTTCCTAGACCTGATAACATAAATGTGATTGGAACAAAATGGGTGTATAAGAACAAGTCAAATGAACAAGGAGTTGTTACAAAGAACAAAGCTAGACTTGTAGCTCAAGGATACACTCAAATTGAAGGAGTAGACTTTGATGAAACCTTTGCACCAGTAGCAAGGCTTGAATCAATTAGACTACTTTTGGGAATTGCTTGTATTTTAAATTTCAAGCTATTTCAAATGGATGTGAAAAGTGCCTTTTTAAATGGTTATCTTAATGAAGAGGTATATGGAGAACAGCTGTCGCTCCCGATAAATGGGACGGGCCCAGATAAAGGTACAGACGCGAACGGTCGGCGAGAGGAACAATGAGAACACACAGCCGTGAACTCACTGGAGATGAATAGAGTCTCCAGCTAGGCATTTTTATCCCGGAGGAAAGGTAATGCTGCATAGACCTAGAAAGATATGGATAAGACGGTTTGCGAACCAGAGAGACTGAGAAAGGGGGTTGGTTACAACCTGGGAAGGTATTAGCACCCAGATTGTCCGCCGTACTCGACGGGATCCACGCTTAAAAGATTTGTGTTTTAAAGGGGTAGTGTCAGTGCAATTTGTGTATAAAAGAGCTGGAAAAGGATGTACAGGTGTCAGTGTAAAGGAAGTGAAGTGTAATATATACAGTGTCAGTGTAAGGACAAGAGTGAAATGCTCATGACAATGAGGCTTAAAGAATAATTCTGAAAGGAGGGGGAATATACAGAGACTTTTGTTCGATAACTGTTAAGTTATGCCTACGTATCCTCTCGTGCAATGAGGAAGTCAGAACACCGTAGTTCGACCCAAAGAGACTGAAAGATGAATTGACTTGTGAACTGCTTACTTGTCTATGCTCAAGTGTATGACCTGTCTGGCTCAGGTGCAAACTGTCTTGCATTAGACGGAAGAAGCGAGCTCTCGGTTGTGAGTGAATGAGATGAGAAAAGAAAAAATCCCGAAGGAGACGATTATTGTTTTTTTTTTTGTATTTTCAGTCTTTTATTGTTTTTTATGTTTGTCATAGGAAAATGAGCTTAAGTCTAAACCAAAGGTTAGTAAACTCATCACATCCTCCCTCTGATTAGGGGTAATGAGAATACCTTAAGTGTGAAGTCAGCTTCTCACACTTAATCACCATGATGTAGGATTAAGATCATTAACCTACTTGTGATTATTTAGATGTTTTTGGTGTTTTTGTTTAGTGTTAAGTAATGAGGTTAAGCCATAATCAAGGATTAAACAGACTCATTACACCATCCTAATAGAAGGATAATAGATGAGGGTGTTTAAGCTGAGGAAAGCTCCTCAACTTAATCCATGATTAGGGATTAAACTCATGACAAAACAAACCTTTATTAAGTGGATTTTATTTAATGGTATGATGATGAAGTGAGTTTTATGGTTTGTAAGACAACTTGAGGGGGACTTGTCCATTAACACTAGGGTTAGTCCTTCTTAACCAATTAAGGAAGAAATAGAACCCTAATGCAAGGCCCAAGTTACAAGTGTGATGTCTTGATGATTATTAGGTGAATTGATTAAAGGAGTTAAACACATTAAGGGTTTAACACTTAGGATTAAAGTTATACACTCCATCCTAAGAGAAGGATGCAGGCATAAGCTTAATCACAAAGCCTTAAAGCCTTTAGGGTTTAGTCCCTGATTATGAAATGAGAAGAGAAGACTCAAAAGAGACACAAAGGTAAAACTAAGAAAGGGGACTAATCAAAACCCTAATCATTGTCATGCTTGGTTGTTCCTAAGGTTTGTGAGGTTTTCAAGAGAAGTCTTCAATGGAACCACCAGGAAGCAGATGAAAGGATCAAGAGAAGCAAAGTAACTTGCTTCATTCAAGAAGTCAAGTCACTTGAAGAAAGAAAGTGGGAAGAACAAGAATGAGCAAGCTCAATCTCAAACACATATAGAAATGCAGCAAGGGATGCAAGAGAGATGAAAAGAAAAGTTATGAGAAGTGAAGGCAAATTCACTTCTCAAGTCACTTACCACCTGAAAGGTTAGAAAAGAAATGCAATGCAATGCAAAATGGGATGAGATGACATGATGAGAAACAAAACCAGAAGCATGTACATGATGCTAATGATGCAATGAGATGCTACAAACATGAGGCAGCACATGTAAATGATCATACAAGATTATGAATGCAAATGAAGCAAGCTAAGAAGCATGTACATACATGAAAAGTTATGAAGTGCACATGACATACAACATGGCAAACACATGATGCAATGATCAAACATGCTTTCAATATGTCTTATGATGTCAAATGAATCAAATGGATGCTTGAAATGTCATGGCAAGTCATGTTATGCAAGAGAATGCAAGATGGATGCACATGGAAGCCCAAATTAGGGTTCATGAACCAAACATCAAACAAAAACCCAAAACAGAAGCAAACCCTAGGATAAAAAATGGAAAATACCACTCAAAGAAACCCTAACCCTATACTAAACCAAGGTCCAAATGGGAGGTCTCAACTCTTAACCAATCTCAAGTTATGATTTTTACAAGATTTTAGGGTTTTTAGGGCTTTCAAACAAAAGAAATGTCAAACAAATTGAAAATGAGGAATCAAATCATGGCCATTTAATCCTAGAAACTACATGCTAAACACAAAACAATGCAAGAAGAATCAATGTCCAACTCTTCCTAGATAGGCAGAAATGATTTTTTGAACTTAGGATCAAAATAATGCACAAAAATGATTTTAATTCAATGAAAAATTCTCAAAATGCATCAAGATCAAAAAAGAAATTTGGTTTGAAGGTTGGACAATGTTTCTAAATGTCTTAGAACAATTCATGAATTTTTTGGTGATTTTTAAATACCTAAAAGTATTTTTAATAAATTAATTCCCATTAATCAATTAAAAATAATCTTTTAAATATTTAAAAATACTTTTTTAATGATAAAAATAAAAACAAAAATATTTTTGTGTCATAAAAATTAATAAAACTTATGAGGAAAAGTTTCATAATTTTTACACATTTTTTACTATTTTAAAATAAATATGCAAGTTAAATGAAAAAGAAATGAAAATAAATTAAAATAAAAGGAAAGTAAACAGAATGGAGGGATGAGATGAATCCTGGGTTTAAATTGGTTGACCAGCGCGTATCTGGACGGCTGGGGTTGCATCTGAGTTAATCCCAATTAATTAAATAAATAATGAAGATTAGGGCTAAACAAAATGATCTGGACCTTTCATCCACGCGGGAAGTCAACTGGGTCAACCAATCCAACGCCCAGAATTCAAATGGAAATTAATTACAGGATTAGGGCACAAATGACTTTCAGGTGGCCGGAGAGGACCTCCGATCGTCTTCTCCGGCCAGCATCCCCCCTGAGAATCCCCAAAACCCTAAAAACCTAACTAAAACGAAATCTAAAAACTGGGAAATGATCCCCACTCACTCACGAACCAAAACCCCTAATCAAAACAAATTTATACTTCCTAACAAGGCTGAATCGAAGCAAATAAAAATTAGGTCAACTGAGTTTCAGAGATCAATTAAACTCTCATTTCATCACCATTTCAGAAACTAAAAGCATATTCATGATCAGGAAGACATGTAGAACAAGTTTAGAACTTAAAAATCCATTTCTGGAAAAAAAGTTCTTGAGCTACCTGAGATTCGAAGCTTTCACTCCAGCTACTTTCTGACTTCCTCTCTTGGTGAAATCTACTCCTTATGACCTCTTGATGATGCTTGAGTGCTCAGGAGAAATTTATATTGGCTGGATGAAGAGTTTGAGTAACTTCTGCTCAAGCTCAGTTGAACATGGCAATGATGATTCTGGCTATTTCTGGCAAGGGTGAAGGGTTGTTTGTGGTCCAGATGATGAGTGGAGAAGGTTTGTGAAGTTTGTTTTGATGTTTGTGAGCTATGGAGAGAGTTTCGAATGAAACTGCAGGTTGGAGTGAAAATGGTGCAGTGAGGTTACAGCTTGTTTCAGGCCTGGTTCTTGGTTGGTTTCTTCTCAATGAATCATGGTGAGATGCTTGGAGAAAATGATTTGGATGTTTTATGGCTGGGCAGAGAGATTCGAAGCTATTTGCAAAATGGGGTGAGTTTGTATATGTGATGCTTGAGAGTGTTTCAGCCTTGCTTTCTTTATGAAATGGCTTGCAAATGGATAGTATATTTTAATCCAAGTGGCCAGAGGATGTGACATGGCCTGTGGTGATTGGGATGTTTGCTTTTGCCAAAAGTCAATTTTTGTGTAAGGAAAGCATGGCTTGGTTCTAGGCTTAGTACAAGGCATGGGGCTGGTGCAGCATGATGTGTGTGTGATGCTAGGCAGGTTCAGCAGTCAAGGCAATTAGTTGTTGAAGTGTGATGAGTGTTCTTGCAAGTTGGCACCTTTTGGCATTTCATGGAAAAAAGCCTTGTTACACAAACTACAAACATGTGATCTTTGGTCCAATTCTGATTTCTAAGGCTTATAGAATGTTTGTGTCATGGTTGGAAGTGAATTAGAAGTTACAAATGGCATTGGTTCATGATTTTGCAAAAATTCTCGTTTGGTGCACATCTTGAAAATCAATGATTTTTGCCAACTTTGTCACACCATAACTTTTGATCCAAGAAGAATTTGATCATGTTCTTGTACTTTTTGGAAAGGGAAAGATGTAATCTACAACTTTCATGACCAAAGTTTTTCCATTTGAAGCATTTTTGGATCAAGAATCAAGGCTTGAAAAATGACCTAAAATGAAGCATTCTTGAAAAGTCAACTATGCCCAAAAAGTCAACATTTGCAAAAACTCCAAATTCTTGATTTTTGTGGACTTCAACCTTCTTCCATGATCAAATAAAGATCATATACACTCAAAATGATGAAGATCACCCATTGGTTGGGTCATTGGGGGCCTCAGATGCCCTGATTTTGCACTGACTTGTTTAGAAAGTCAACTCTTGATCAGATGACTTCCTCATGGAATTTCTTCATGAAAATTGATATGCATACTCCTTATACCATATAGAGACCAATGGAAACAAGAATGACCAAAAAATTGGGTGTTATGGCCTCTGAAACCAAAACCCTAATTTTAGGTCAACTATGCAGTCAAACCTGGCTCTGCATCCATTCAAACCCTAGTTCTTGTGATTCTTTTGAAATCTTGACCTTGAGAGGATGTAATAAGATAGATGAACACACATGGATCCCTTTGAAGTGATTGGTGGCCTTTGGAGTGGCTCAAGAAGCTCTTGGATTGCTCAGATCACAAACCCTAGGTGCAGATGCCTTAGAAACTATGCAGTGAATAAAAAATGAAACATGAGGTGATATGATTGTGTTTATGCCTATGCAATGATCACAAGCCATGGTGTGAATGGGTGAGGGCAAATTTGGGGTGTTTACAGCTGCCCCTATTCAAACATGAGTTAGCTGTGCAGGATGTAAGCAACGGCTTAACAGGCAAGCGAGATAACTTGTGGTTGAATACCAAAGACAGTCCAAAATTTGCACTCACAGAATGAAGAAGAAAAGGGATATAGATTGTAAAAGAAAATAAAGTATATTGTAAAGTGTGGGCGACGGAGGACGACCGTCGAGCAGAGGACGACTGCTGGGTAAAGAGCAATGACGGGGACGGCCGACATGCTGGGGAAAAAGTGCTGAAAATAAAGCAATGACGGGGACGGCCGACATGCTGGGGATAAAAGGTGAAGCCAAGACGGGGACGGCCGACTGGCTGGGGAAAATAAGATATTATGATGGGGACGGCCATCAAGTAAAGCTGTAAAGTTCTCTGGGGATTAATGAAACATGACGGGGACGGCCATCAAGTTCATAAAGCAAAATAACCGACGATGGGGACGGCCATCGGGCTAAAAAGAAAAGGGACCACGACGGGGACGCCCATCGGGTTAAAGAATAAATGAAATAAACAGATGATGAGGTACGGTCATCAAAGGTGAAAGACGATCACCTAGCAGGGGACGGCTGCTCTGTTGGGAAATAAAAGAAATATGATGGGGACGACCATCAAAGGTGGAGGACGACCACCTGGCAGGGTACGGCTGCCGAAAATATCAACGATGGGGACGGCCATCGGATAAAAGGTCAACGATGGGGACGGCCATCGGACGAGCATGACGGAGGACGACCATCAAGAAGTGGAGGACGACCACTCAGCAGGGTACGGCTGCTCTCGAGGTTTATCATGACATAGGACGAATGTCAGATAACCAAAATCAACAATTGGGACGGCCATTGGATAAAATGATGAAGGACGATCATCAAGGGTGGAGGACGACCACCTAGCAGGGGACGGCTGCTAAATATCAACGATGGGGACGGCCATCGGATGAGCATGATGGAGGACGACCATCAAGAGGTGGAGGACGACCACCTAGCAGGGTACGGCTGCTCTCAGGGTTATCATAACACAGGACGAGTGTTAGATAAAAAGGAAAATTTGCTTTGTTGGCGATCTACTGGGGAGAAGTAAACACGGACGAGTGTTTATATCCAAGAAACAAAAGGTATAAGTGTTTAGATGTTAGTGTATAGATTAAAGATGCGGACGAGCATCCTTAAGACTATGATACGGACGAGTATCAGGTAGAAACAAACTGACACGTGTTCAGAGATGATGATACGGACGGGTATCAACTGGTTAACAAAGAACACGGACGAGTGTTGAATCTGAAAGGACTCTTCTGGGGATAATAGACACAGACGAGTATCTATATTCAAAAAGACATAAGTGTTTGACACAGTGTATGGATTAAAGATGCGGACGAGCATCCTTAAGGCTATGATACGGACGAGTATCATGCAGAAACAAACGCTTGATGCATATTCTGAGATGATGGTACGGACGAGTACCAACTGGTTAACAAAGAACATGAACCAATGTCGAATCTGTGGGAGATATAAATGGTATATACAAGATACGGACGAGTATCTGTATAAGTATGATAGGAGTGATTTATATGATCATCATTCTGCTGGGGAGGGTGACACGGACGAGTGTCAAAAGGAGAAGAGTATAGTATAAACAGGTATATGGGTTGTAAAAGTGTAAGCGACTACACTGGGGATGTGACACGGACGGGTGTCAAGAAAGTGTATATACAAGTATATGTGAGTGCAAAGAGGATGTCTTTGGCTTTCTGCTGGTGATTTGACACGGACGGGTGTCAGGAAGTATCTGTAGTACGGGTGATCTTGTTTGTAAAGTGTATTCAGGCAACTTTACTGGGGAGTGATGACACGGACAGGTGTCAAAAGGTGCATATACTGGTGTTTGTGATTTAGAGGCCACTACTTTCGCTGGGGACTCTGGTGGGGATTTTTGTGTATTGTATTCTGTATACTGACAGATGGTTTATTATTCACAAGTGTTCGATTCACAACATGACTTATAATTATGCTATGTGTTTGAATTTTGCCGTAATGCTCCGTATTAGACGGAATGCTATGCTTTGTGGGTGAATATGATGCAAATGCCATGATTATGCAAAGATATCGATCCGGGATTCGGGTCCCGATGCTGTGAAGATCTCTGGTCGATCTGCTTGAAGCGGACATCCCAGTTGGGGGGTGAGATTATTGACAGATCTGATGAGATGCATCTGCTTGGGGATCTAGATCACTGATTGACATATCCTTGTAATATAGGACCCAGCTGGGGTTTGTAGAAGCCTTCTGTACTCTGTTGTGACACCTTCATGCGTTGCTCTTCTGAATAGAGGCTGAGGATTCTGTGGGGAGATGATTCCCTGACTTTGCATTCTGCCGAGGGAGAACGATTGGTAATACAGCTGGGGAATGTTGTTGGTAACTCAGCTGGGGAGAGTAATGAGAGGCAAACTCAGCTGGGGAGAAAGCACCTTGAGTGCTAAGATTGTTTGTTGATTTGCCAACTTGCTGGGATGTAACTTGCATGCCCCAGGTTGCGTTCTGGATACCTGCAATCCTGCAAAGATAAGGAAACGCACAAAAGGTCCCGAGGTATCCTTTACTGGATTCCGTCATAGGAGTTAAGCATTCTCAAGAGTAAGTATATTCCCTGCAAGCATGTGTTTCTATTTTTTAGTGAAAAACATCTGTACTTATGCAATTAGTTTTAGAGACATCAGACATTCTTTGCAAACGAAATATGTACAAGACGAAACATGACTGAAAAATCTGATTTTATTAATTCTTGTGCCCTGAATTGGCAAGATACAGTCAAGGAAACAAATCTCCTAAAATAAGGAGATTGTTACAAATTGAGAAACAAAGTGCTGGCGATGTTGACGACGCTTTCAAAGGAGCTTCCTCTTCTGCTATGACTCGTATGACAATGACGTTCTTCTCGCCTTGCTTTCTGAAGAAGGCTGATTCTGATTGAAGCTTGATCCTTTTGAAGCTTTCCAAGTTGCAAGTGATACAGACGAATTCAGAATGCAGTTGTTCGCTTATTCCCTTATTTTGCATGGATCGCCCTTTCGGGTTTTCAATCCATCGGGATACCCATTTTTGCCTGAGTTGTCCAATGCGGCTTTTCAACTCAGCGGGTGTACATTTTTATTTATTTTCCCTTATTTTTGCCCGAGTCTTTTATTCTGTTTTTGACTCGCCGGGATGCCCTATTTTTGCCTGGACTTACATTCTGTTTTTATGTCCAGCGGGTCATTTTTATGCGAAGTATTTTTTAACTGCATCTGAATTCACAGGGGACGGGAAATCTTCACCATCCATGGTGCTGAGCATCAGTGCTCCACCAGAGAAAACTTTCTTTACAACAAATGGTCCTTCATAATTTGGAGTCCATTTGCCCCTGTGGTCTGTATGAGGAGGGAGGATTCTTTTCAGCACAAGATCTCCTACTTGGTACTCTCGGTGCCTGACTTTCTGATCGAAGGCTCTCTTCATTCTCTTCTGATATAGCTGTCCATGACAGATTGCAGCCAATCTTTTCTCTTCGATCAGACTCAGTTGTTCGTATCGGGCCCGAACCCATTCTGCTTCACTCAGTTTAACATCCATTAATACCCGTAGGGAGGGTAATTCAACTTCAACAGGTAGGACTGCTTCCATACCATACACAAGCTGATACGGTGTTGCCCCAGTGGATGTTCTGATTGACGTGCGGTACCCATGCAAGGCAAACGGTAGCATTTCATGCCAATCTTTGTAATTGATTACCATCTTCTGCACAATCTTCTTGATATTCTTATTTGCTGCCTCAACAGCGCCATTCATCTTCGGCCTGTAAGGAGAAGAATTGTGATGTTGGATCTTGAAGTCCCGGCATAATTCAGCCATCATTTTGTTGTTTAAGTTGGAACCATTATCAGTAATGATTCGCTCGGGAACTCCATATCGACAGATGATATCTCTCTTCAGAAATCTGGCTACCACTTGTCTTGTAACATTTGCATATGAGGCGGCTTCGACCCACTTAGTGAAATAATCAATGGCGACCAGGATGAATCTGTGGCCATTTGAAGCGGTTGGCTCAATCTTGCCAATCATATCAATGCCCCACATGGCAAAGGGCCATGGTGAAGACATGATGTTCAGAGGATTGGGAGGCACATGCACCTTATCTGCATAGATCTGGCATTTATGGCATTTTCTGGCATAAGCACAACAGTCTGCATCCATTGTGATCCAGTAATAACCTGATCTTAACAACTTTTTAGCCATGGCATGCCCTCCGGCATGGGTACCAAACGATCCTTCGTGCACTTCATGCATCAACAAAACTGCTTCCGTCTTGTCAACACATCTGAGGAGTATCATATCAAAGTTCCTTTTGTATAAAGACCCATCAGTGTTTAGAAAGAAACTACCAGCAAGCCTTCTCAAAGTCTTCTTATCATTGGAAGATGCCCCAGGTGGGTATGTTTGATCCTCCAAGAAGCATTTAATGTTATGAAACCAAGGCTTATCGTCCTTGACAACTTCTGCTGCAAACACATATGCTGGTCTATCAAGTCTGGATACTGAAATCTGAGGTACAAAGTTAGCAGCTTGAACTTTGATCATGGATGAAATGGTAGCAAGAGCATCTGCAAACTGATTCTCGTCCCGAGGGATATACTCGAGCTTGACTGTTGTGAAGAAAGTCAATAACCTCCTTGTATAATCCCTGTAAGGTATCAGATGATCCTGGTGGGTGTACCATTTGCCGTTGGTTTGATTAACTACCAAAGCTGAATCTCCGAATACAGTTAAAGTCTTGATCCTGAGGTCAACGGCTTCCTCAAGACCCATAATGCAAGCTTCGTATTCAGCTTCGTTGTTAGTGCAGTTGAAAGTGAGTTTTGCCGAGAAAGGCATGTGAACTCCTTTAGGTGTAATGAGTACTGCACCAACACCACGACCATTCATGTTAACAGCCCCATCAAACATCATAGTCCATTCTTCTTCCGGGTCAGGCCCTTCAGTGTGAACAGGCTCCTCATGATCTTTTGATTTAATGAACATGATGTCTTCATCAGGGAAGTCAAATCTCATAGGCTGGTAGTCATCAATAGGTTGCTCAGCAAGATATTCAGATAGTACACTGCCCTTGATGGCTTTCTGAGATGTGTACTGGATGTCATATTCAGTAAGGATCATTTGCCATCTTGCAACCCGTCCGGTAAGAGCTGGCTTCTCGAAAATGTACTTAACTGGGTCCATTTTGGAGATCAACAAGGTAGTGTGGGTCAACATATACTGCCTTAGTCGGCGAGCAGCCCACGCTAAAGCACAGCAAGTTTTCTCGAGCAGTGAATAACGTTGTTCACAGTCGGTAAACTTTTTGCTTAGGTAGTATATTGCATACTCTTTTCGACCAGACTCGTCATGCTGGCCCAGCACACACCCCATCGACTCTTCTAATACTGTCAAGTACATTATTAGAGGTCTTCCTTCAACTGGAGGCATAAGGATTGGAGGTTCTTGTAAGTATTCTTTGATCTTGTCAAAAGCCCTTTGGCAGTCTTTGTTCCACCTGACCGTCTGTTCTTTTCTCAGTAGTTTGAACAAGGGTTCACAAGTTGCTGTTAGGTGAGATATGAACCGCGAGATGTAGTTCAATCGACCTAAGAACCCTCGAACTTCTTTCTCAGTTTTCGGTGCAGGCATCTCTTGAATAGCTTTGACTTTATCAGGGTCAACTTCAATCCCTTTCTCGCTTACAATAAAGCCCAGCAGCTTACCGGATCGCACCCCGAATGTGCATTTGTTGGGGTTCAACTTCAGTTGGTACTTCCTCAGACGCTTGAACAATTTGAGCAGATTTACCAGATGGTCTTCTTCAGTGAGGGACTTGGCAATCATATCATCCACATAGCATTCTATTTCCTTATGGATCAT
Organism: Lathyrus aphaca; assembly: GCA_963966055.1. NCBI lineage: Eukaryota > Viridiplantae > Streptophyta > Magnoliopsida > Fabales > Fabaceae > Lathyrus > Lathyrus aphaca. The sequence goes on along the minus strand of OZ014519.1, from coordinate 424,014,084 downwards.
ATCGTGGAATAATGTTACCATAGCCCGTTGATACGTTGCACCGGCATTTTTGAGCCCAAATGGCATTACCTTGTAGCAGAACGTGCCCCAGGGTGTGATGAATGTTGTCTTCTCCATGTCTTCAGGTGACATCTTAATCTGATTGTATCCTGAAAATCCGTCCATGAAGGAGAATACCGAGAACTGAGCCGTATTATCAACCAATACATCAATGTGAGGTAAAGGGAAATCATCTTTCGGGCTGGCTCTGTTCAGATCCCAGTAATCAACACACATTCTTACTTTGCCGTCCTTTTTAGGCACAGGTACTATATTAGCCACCCACGGCGGATAGCTAGTCACGGCAAGGAACCCGGCGTCCCATTGCTTTTGTACCTCTTCTTTGATCTTCATTGCCATGTCTGGACGAGTACGGCGCAGTTTCTGTTTAACCGGTGGGCACTCTTCTCTCAAAGGCAGCTTGTGCACAACAATGTCGGTATCCAACCCTGGCATATCTTGGTAAGACCAAGCAAACACATCTACATACTCTTGAAGCAGGTCAACCAGTTGTCTCTTCACTGAGTCTTGCAGGCAGGCCCCGATCTTAACTTCTTTCACGTCTTCAACTGTACCAAGATTAATCACTTCAACCTCCTCCTGGTGAGGAGTAATAACCTTTTCCTCTTGTCTTAACAACCTGGCTAGCTCTTCAGGAAGCTCATATTCTTCATCAACCCCTTCATCAGCTTGATTGATTGGATTGTCAAAGTCATACGAAGTCATAGCCGTGCTGTTGTCGGTGCTGTCTGGAAGGCACTTTCTGCAAGGGTTGAGTTTGTTCATTTTAGTGATCTGATTTTAGTCTTGTTTAGAAAAGTGAAATAAAGTTGTCATTTTGAAAACATCGCCATTTATTTTTTGTACAAAAAAGAAAAATGGAAAAACAGTGAACGGAAAATAAAAAGACTCATTTGCAAAAAGATGTCTGATATTTCATTAATTGATCTTGTTTGCACAAAAAAGTACAGATGGCCCGATTACAAAATGAGTCTTGTCATCTTGGGCAAGATGCAAGACTTTGATGCATGCTATAAAAATACAGGAAATAATAATTACTCTGCATGAGTAACTCTTATAATTTCCTGGGAAGACCAGTTCGAGATACTGCTCCCCGGGATTTTTGGACGAATCCAATTCTCCAGATTGCGCTCCTCTTCCAGCTCGTCTTCCAGACAGTTGATGGCATCAGGGGTAAGCATCCCCCCACTCACAAAATTGGGCTCTTTCGCAGCCGCTGCTTGATCTTGTTGAGTTGGTTTGTAACCCAACCCAAATCTGTCTTCTTTCTTCTCCACCGATAGCAGTTTGCCCCAGCCTTGGGCATTTCCTCCCTCAACAACCTTCCGGGCTTGTTGGTATGATGACATTGGAGTACCAGATACAGCAGATGTTTCATTCACATTCAAGGCTTCAAACCCCTGGCTCATTGTTTCATGGATCACCCCATCCATCTCAATGTACTTATAGGTTGCCAGGTGGCTGACAAAAATGTCCTCCTCTCCGCAGATTGTAACGATTTGACCTTCCCACTCATATTTTAACTTCTGGTGAAGGGTAGAGGTCACGGCGCCAGCAGCGTGAATCCATGGCCTACCCAACAAACAGCTGTAGGCGGGCTGAATGTCCATCACATAGAAGATAGTTTTAAAGGTCTGCGGGCCAATCGTTACGGGTAATTCAATCTCTCCCAGAACCGATCTCTTCGAACCATCAAAGGCTCTTACCACCAGGTTGCTGGGTCTCAACGCCAATCCGTCATATTCTAGCTTCACCAGGGCCTTTTTGGGTAAGACATTGAGGGATGACCCCGTGTCTACCAGCACATGGGAAAGGACAGCGCCTTTGCATTCCATGGTTATGTGCAAGGCTTTGTTATGGTTGCGGCCTTCCGCTGTCAAATCAGTATTGGTGAACCCTAGTCCGTGACTAGCATTAACATTTCCCACTACTGCTTCCAGCTGATTGACAGTGATCTCTTCAGGCACGTAAGCTGCGTGCAAGACTTTGAGTAGTGCATTCCGATGGGCTTCGGAGCACATAAGCAATGATAGGATTGAGATCTTGGAAGGCGTATGATGAAGCTGATCCACTATTTTATAATCACTCTTTTTGATGATTCTCATGAACTCATCAACCTCTTGATCAAATGGTGTCTTCAAGGCTTCTTTAACAGCTTGATCTTCCTGCACAGGGCTCTTCCCTTTTGCCTTGGCAGCAGCTTCTGCTTCGGCAGTGGGTCTCTGAATTTGTGGAGCGAAAAGACGTCCGCTTCGAGTGAAGCCTCCGCCTCCGCCCACATTGCCTACTTGCAGTGCAGGGGTTGATGATTCAAAAGTGATTCTTTGTCCTTCACAGTACAAGTCAGAGCCGTAATGCCAGGGGATGGCATTGCTGCTTTCATAAGGTACTGGTCCAGGCACCGTGATAGTGACTGGACTGACTGCAGCTGCGGAAGGAATTGTGATAGTCTGTGGATCATAATAAATTGTGACCGGTGCTCTGATGGGAGCAGCACTTTCTGAGTTGTAGACAGAGTTGTTTTCAGGATCATAAAATATTGTGACAGTTGAGACATCTTCATGATTTGTTGCTGGTGTTGTAGGAGATAATGGTGGAAGAATGGATGTTGTTGTTGTAGGAGCTTCAAAATGGAGTGGTGCTGGAGTGGTAGAAGGAACATTCATTGATATCTGATCAGTTGAAACGACAGATGAAGTACTCATTGATGAAACCGAAGAATTGTCAGGAACAATAGTTGCTGCAGTTGTAGGAGGTTCTGAAACCGTTGCTGATGAGATTGCTGGATTTGTTGGAAATGATGTGGTGATCTGAAGCCGGCCACTCTGAATAAGGCCGTCTATGCCATTCCTCAAATTATCGCACCCATTTACAGAGATATTGCAGTAAGCACAACCCAACTCACACCCCGGGAACATTTGACATTCCAAGAGCTGAGCTTTGATTTCCACCAACGGTGTCCTGATCTGGCCCACACTGGTTATTAAATAAGACGATTTGTCTTCTTCAATAGCGTTAATTCTAGGACCACCGTGGTTCGGCATCGGGTTCTTATTGACATTGGGTGGTGGTGCGAAATTCAGAGCCTTGGAGTCTACCAGGTCTTGTACCTTCATATGCAGAGCTCTGCACTTTTCTGTACTGTGGCCAGGTGCGTTCGAATGAAAGGCACACCTAGCGTTGGAGTCATAATTCCTGGGTAGACTGTTGGGGTCTGGAGGTGCCAGCGTCCTTAGCTCAACTAGGTTGATTTTCAGGAGTTGTGGCAGCAGGGTAGCATATGGCATAGGGATCGGATCGATCACCCTATTAGCTTGAGATGGCCTCTGTTGGAATGGCCTTTGCTGACTGTTGTTGTTGGTGTTGTTGTTGTTGTAATTTCTTGGAGGATACTGATTTTGCTGATGGTACTGAGGTTGCGGCTGATAGTTTTGCTGCGGAGGTTGATAGACAGGTTGAGGATGAGCTGGAGCAGGAATGGTGACTGCTGCCACTGATCTGTGAACATATTAGGGCCTGCCCCTGTTGGTGTGGATGGCATTGGTCTCGCCAGATCTTCTCGGGCCTGCAAAAGGCTTTCTTGTACTACTGGACGAGCTTGCACCGTTGTCTGAGATCTTTCCCATTTTTAACAAGCTTTCAATTCTCTCCCCGGCTATGACAACATCTGCAAAGCTAGTGGAAGAGAAAGCAGCCAACCTGTCAATATAAGTTCCCTGAAGGGTATTCATGAACATATCTGCCATCTCCCGTTCAGACATAGGTGGCTGAACAGCAGCAGCCAATTGCCTCCATCTCTGGGCATATTCTCGGAAACTTTCCCTTGACGACTGTGACATTCCCATTAGGAGGGACCTGTTGGGTGCCATGTCTAAGTTATACTGATACTGTCTGATGAAGGCCTCTGCCAGGTCCTTCCAGCATCTAATAGTTGCCCTTGTCAAGTGAGAATACCATTCTCTTGACGCTCCAGTTAAGCTGTCTTCGAAATAGAACATCCAGAGCTTCTCATCCATTGTATAGGCCTTCAGCCTTCCCAGAAATGACTGTAAATGAGTCCGGGGGCATGAAGTCCCGTTGTATTTTTCAAAACAAGGAGGCTTGAACTTATGGGGGATCCTGACCCCGTCTACCAAGCCCATGTCCATGACATCGAAGCCCAAAGAGTTTTGAGATTCTAAGGACCTCAATTTCTCAGCTATCTCATCCAATCTCCTATCATAAGCTTCCTCCCCAGCACCCATTACTGTGAATTGGTCCTCCTGAGGATCTTCTTGAAGTACCCTAGCTGCGGTGGCAGTCCCTTGAACATTTGCAGGAATATTGACCTCAGGATGGAGGTGTGGCCCAAAGACAGGGGGTTAACATGGGGTTGGACCCTTTCATTGTTGCTGGTGCCGGCAGTCCCTATATGCGGATCTTCTTGATTCTGCCTTTCCACCATGGCCCTCAATCTTTCCTGGCTCTGAGCCATGTTGTTCATCACTTCCATGAACTGCGTCATTTGATTCCTCATCTCTAGCCTTTCATTTGCCATTTGATTTCTGACCTCAGTAAGGTCCTGCTGCATCTGATCCATTTGAATGCCCGGAAGGTTGTTTCGGGTTGGATAACGGTGCGGACGGTTGAGGGGAAATACCCGGCGCCTAGCAATAGTTCCTGAACATCACAACAGAGTTAGCAACAATAAAGCAAAAACCTACAAAACAAACAAAGGGTTAGCATGCAATGCAATTATGCTTATTTGTTCTCAAGGTATCCGGTTTGGCCTTCAGTTTTGACCCTTCCAGACCCCTGATGATGCTGTTGTTGTTGCTTGAAGAAAACTCAAATGAAGCAAACTAACACAAATATATTACAGAAGGTGAAATAATACAACTTGTTCATTTTACAACACAAGCCCTCTAAGGGGTCACAATACATTACAAGAAAATAGAAGTACATGGAAAGGAAGCAACAACAAACAAATGGTCAAACACCAAGACCAAACTCATCCTCACGAACTTCCTTGAGAAGTGCTTCGGTCACAGGATCAGCCGGACGCTCCGTGAGATTCCTGATGAGGAGATTCCGGGTTGTAACAGCTGCTGTTAGCTTCTTGTGCTGAGTTTGTTCTTTGGACCTCTTCACCCCTGCTTTGATCTTCAGCTCTGATATCTCCCTCTGGGCTGCTGCTAGGGCTTCTTGCTGTTCTTTTGCACTAGCTTCCAGTTGCTCCATCTTGTCTTGAACTCTCTTGTCCTCCAGGGTACGAGCCTCGGTGATCCTGACCCACCGGGCTTGACTCTCCTTTAAATACAAGTCTGTCCTTGCTCTCTGGAACTGGGCTTCCTTGCAAGCATTCTTCAGAATTTGTTCTCCAGCCTTAGACTTTTTGATATAATCTCCAGACTTCTCAATCTTAGTCAGATGCTCTACTCTCAACTTCTCCAACCTCTCAATTTCCCTCATACCCTCACTCCTCTCCCGGAGGGTCTTCTGCAAGGCCTGGGTTAACTTCTCATTCCTTTCCTTCAGGCTCTCAAACTCTTCCAAACTGATAGTGGCAGGGGGTGGTGCTGAAGATGATTCAGGCATATCTTCTATGGTAAAGGGCATCCCAGAGAATTGAGCCCTGGCATGGGACCACTCATAATATTGTGCTGATGCCACATTATTGCACTTTCCCAGAATGGTTACTCCCTTGGTTTGAACATTATCCCAGGCCCAGGCAGCCTGCCTAACAATAGCCAAATTAATCTTGTTCTCACAATAGAGAGTCTCAACCAAGTCCTGTGCCCTAGGAGTGTGGACCAGTGCATAGCCCAGTTGTCGTTTAAACAGCAGAGGGTTGTAATTGATACTTCCTTTAACTCCTATTAGGGGCACATTGGGAAAATGCCCACAGCTGGTGATGATATCCCTGCCCTTGGTGTTTTGAGTGCACCATCTGATATCTGCTGAAGTTAGAGCAGTGAGTCTCTTAGCCCAGTTGCTCTGCTGATGAGGGTTCAGAAATGCATCTGTCCTGGGCAAATGCCTGAGAAGCCAAGTGTGGAACAATGGAGCACAACACCTCACTAATCTTCCCCTCTGCTTTTCATTCCTCTGATGCACTGAATAATAGAGATCCCCCAATAAAGTGGGCACTGGGTTCTTCAGGATGAACAGATGGATTGCATTCTTGCTAATGAATCGAGGCTCGTCTGCAAACAATACAATTCCATATATGCTCAAAGCCAACAAGGCACAGACAGCCTTCCACTCTCCTAAAGAAGCTTTCAGGGTAGCTTGAGAGATCAAGAAATCCAGATGAAAACCAGGGATCCCAGCTTTAGAAGTCATATGCTGCTCAATCAGGATAGGTTCCAGATGCAAAGCCCTTGCTACTTCTCCATTGCTGGGAAAGACCATCTCAGGGTTGAAAGGGATTCCACCCCTGATAGGCATACCAACTAATGAAGAGTATTCTTCCAATAGAGGGCTTAGCTGAAAGTCCTGAAAAGTGAAGCATCTCAGTGGGGGATCATAGAACTGAATGCAAGTGTGGATCAGGCTTCTCTGTGAAGGGTCCAGATCCATAACCATATCAAGTATATCCCCATAGTGTTCCCTGAACAATGGTATGTGATCTGGAGTGATCAGGGTCCGAATCCTCCTGATATCTGATAGCTCTGGCTGGAAGAAGTGATAGGTGATGTTGCTCTTTTTAGGAGCCATGATGCTGAAGACTGAGTAGAGACAGGTGCTGATGATAATGCTGAAGTAATGAGCCACTGATTAGCTGGTGCTGGTGATAACTGAAGCAGATGCTGGTGAAGATGGGTCAATACTGAAGATGGGGTCAAAACCAAAACCAAATGAAGATGGATACCCTGAAACAAATAAGCAAATGTCAATATGATGCAATGATTATGTATGCAAATGAAATGCAAGGGTCTGTGACTGAGCTGGATCTGATCAAAATGCTCTGATATAAGTCCATGTATGTTCAAGAAATCCAGATGGAGGTCTAAAAATCCAGTAACCAAGGTGGGGGACTCAAATAAAGAGTCACATGCCCTGGGTTTAGAATCACAAGAACTGTTCCAACATGGAGTATTCTTAAACAAACAAAGTAACAGGGTATTCTGAGGTCAAGGTACCTGCAAACCTGTAAACAGCCCAACCCCCTCACCGGTGGTGTTCTAAAACAAGGATCCTCAGACTTGGATCAGTTATGAGAAGTGTAAACACTTCTAACCCGGAGGTACAGTGTTTACAATAACCATAAAAGTTCCTCCTCTAATTCACCTCAGTTTCTGAAGGTCAATACTAAAAGGTCATCCAGACTTAGCAAGCTTCCCAGATAGCCCTAGCATTGCAGGAAATCTGCAACACAGAGTTCTCAAGAAGAAACCCATATCTGAACCGTGTTTCATATTCCCGCACCAGACCGAAATGGAATGGGAAAGAATATGATTCACTCTAGCCTAGGTGTCACTCAGGTCCCAGGTATAGGACCTTGACTCTCAATAGAACCCCACCCACCAAAACAAAAGACCAGATCCAGCCAGCAGCATGACAGTATGGTATATACAAAAGCAATAAAGAAAGCAGTAAACAACTGTACATAAATCAATAAACAAAAATAAATATACAAGCACAAATAAGCACATAATACCCTAGTAAACACAAATCAAACAAGCGCTAGGAGGAACCCACAAAAAGAACCAGAAGCCCTGGTTGCAGTATAAGGATCCCCAGCAGAGTCGCCAAGCTGTCGCTCCCGATAAATGGGACGGGCCCAGATAAAGGTACAGACGCGAACGGTCGGCGAGAGGAACAATGAGAACACACAGCCGTGAACTCACTGGAGATGAATAGAGTCGCCAGCTAGGCATTTTTATCCCGGAGGAAAGGTAATACTGCATAGACCTAGAAAGATATGGATAAGACGGTTTGCGAACCAGAGAGACTGAGAAAGGGGGTTGGTTACAACCTGGGAAGGTATTAGCACCTAGATTGTCCGCCGTACTCGACGGGATCCACGCTTAAAAGATTTGTGTTTTAAAGGGGTAGTGTCAGTGCAATTTGTGTATAAAAGAGCTGGAAAAGGATGTACAGGTATCAGTGTAAAGGAAGTGAAGTGTAATATATACAGTGTCAGTGTAAGGACAAGAGTGAAATGCTCATGACAATGAGGCTTAAAGAATAATGCTGAAAGGAGGGGGAATATACAGAGACTTTTGTTCGATAACTGTTAAGTTATGCCTACGTATCCTCTCGTGCAATGAGGAAGTCAGAACACCGTAGTTCGACCCAAAGAGACTGAAAGATGAATTGACTTGTGAACTGCTTACTTGTCTATGCTCAAGTGTATGACCTGTCTGGCTCAGGTGCAAACTGTCTTGCATTAGACGGAAGAAGCGAGCTCTCGGTTGTGAGTGAATGAGATGAGAAAAGAAAAAATCCCGAAGGAGACGATTATTGTTTGTTTTTTTGTATTTTCAGTCTTTTATTGTTTTTTATGTTTGTCATAGGAAAATGAGCTTAAGTCTAAACCAAAGGTTAGTAAACTCATCACATCCTCCCTCTGATTAGGGGTAATGAGAATACCTTAAGTGTGAAGTCAGCTTCTCACACTTAATCACCATGATGTAGGATTAAGATCATTAACCTACTTGTGATTATTTAGATGTTTTTGGTGTTTTTGTTTAGTGTTAAGTAATGAGGTTAAGCCATAATCAAGGATTAAACAGACTCATTACACCATCCTAATAGAAGGATAATAGATGAGGGTGTTTAAGCTGAGGAAAGCTCCTCAACTTAATCCATGATTAGGGATTAAACTCATGACAAAACAAACCTTTATTAAGTGGATTTTATTTAATGGTATGATGATGAAGTGAGTTTTATGGTTTGTAAGACAACTTGAGGGGGACTTGTCCATTAACACTAGGGTTAGTCCTTCTTAACCAATTAAGGAAGAAATAGAACCCTAATGCAAGGCCCAAGTTACAAGTGTGATGTCTTGATGATTATTAGGTGAATTGATTAAAGGAGTTAAACACATTAAGGGTTTAACACTTAGGATTAAAGTTATACACTCCATCCTAAGAGAAGGATGCAGGCATAAGCTTAATCACAAAGCCTTAAAGCCTTTAGGGTTTAGTCCCTGATTATGAGATGAGAAGAGAAGACTCAAAAGAGACACAAAGGTAAAACTAAGAAGGGGGACTAATCAAAACCCTAATCATTGTCATGCTTGGTTGTTCCTAAGGTTTGTGAGGTTTTCAAGAGAAGTCTTCAATGGAACCACCAGGAAGCAGATGAAAGGATCAAGAGAAGCAAAGTAACTTGCTTCATTCAAGAAGTCAAGTCACTTGAAGAAAGAAAGTGGGAAGAACAAGAATGAGAAAGCTCAATCTCAAACACATATAGAAATGCAGCAAGGGATGCAAGAGAGATGAAAAGAAAAGTTATGAGAAGTGAAGGCAAATTCACTTCTCAAGTCACTTACCACCTGAAAGGTTAGAAAAGAAATGCAATGCAATGCAAAATGGGATGAGATGACATGATGAGAAACAAAACCAGAAGCATGTACATGATGCTAATGATGCAATGAGATGCTACAAACATGAGGCAGCACATGTAAATGATCATACAAGATTATGAATGCAAATGAAGCAAGCTAAGAAGCATGTACATACATGAAAAGTTATGAAGTGCACATGACATACAACATGGCAAACACATGATGCAATGATCAAACATGCTTTCAATATGTCTTATGATGTCAAATGAATCAAATGGATGCTTGAAATGTCATGGCAAGTCATGTTATGCAAGAGAATGCAAGATGGATGCACATGGAAGCCCAAATTAGGGTTCATGAACCAAACATCAAACAAAAACCCAAAACAGAAGCAAACCCTAGGATAAAAAATGGAAAATACCACTCAAAGAAACCCTAACCCTATACTAAACCAAGGTCCAAAGGGGAGGTCTCAACTCTTAACCAATCTCAAGTTATGATTTTTACAAGATTTTAGGGTTTTTAGGGCTTTCAAACAAAAGAAATGTCAAACAAATTGAAAATGAGGAATCAAATCATGGCCATTTAATCCTAGAAACTACATGCTAAACACAAAACAATGCAAGAAGAATCAATGTCCAACTCTTCCTAGATAGGCAGAAATGATTTTTTGAACTTAGGATCAAAATAATGCACAAAAATGATTTTAATTCAATGAAAAATTCTCAAAATGCATCAAGATCAAAAAAGAAATTTGGTTTGAAGGTTGGACAATGTTTCTAAATGTCTTAGAACAATTCATGACTTTTTTGGTGATTTTTAAATACCTAAAAGTATTTTTAATAAATTAATTCCCATTAATCAATTAAAAATAATCTTTTAAATATTTAAAAATACTTTTTTAATGATAAAAATAAAAACAAAAATATTTTTGTGTCATAAAAATTAATAAAACTTATGAGAAAAAGTTTCATAATTTTTACACATTTTTTACTATTTTAAAATAAATATGCAAGTTAAATGAAAAAGAAATGAAAATAAATTAAAATAAAAGGAAAGTAAACAGAATGGAGGGATGAGATGAATCCTGGGTTTAAATTGGTTGACCAGCGCGCATCTGGACGGCTGGGGTTGCATCTGAGTTAATCCCAATTAATTAAATAAATAATGAAGATTAGGGCTAAACAAAATGATCTGGACCTTTCATCCACGCGGGAAGTCAACTGGGTCAACCAATCCAACGCCCAGAATTCAAATGGAAATTAATTACAGGATTAGGGCACAAATGACTTTCAGGTGGCCGGAGAGGACCTCCGGTCGTCTTCTCCGGCCAGCATCCCCCCTGAGAATCCCCAAAACCCTAAAAACCTAACTAAAACGAAATCTAAAAACTGGGAAATGATCCCCACTCACTCACGAACCAAAACCCCTAATCAAAACAAATTTATACTTCCTAACAAGGCTGAATCGAAGCAAATAAAAATTAGGTCAACTGAGTTTCAGAGATCAATTAAACTCTCATTTCATCACCATTTCAGAAACTAAAAGCATATTCATGATCAGGAAGACATGTAGAACAAGTTTAGAACTTAAAAATCCATTTCTGGAAAAAAAGTTCTTGAGCTACCTGAGATTCGAAGCTTTCACTCCAGCTACTTTCTGACTTCCTCTCTTGGTGAAATCTACTCCTTATGACCTCTTGATGATGCTTGAGTGCTCAGGAGAAATTTATATTGGCTGGATGAAGAGTTTGAGTAACTTCTGCTCAAGCTCAGTTGAACATGGCAATGATGATTCTGGCTATTTCTGGCAAGGGTGAAGGGTTGTTTGTGGTCCAGATGATGAGTGGAGAAGGTTTGTGAAGTTTGTTTTGATGTTTGTGAGCTGTGGAGAGAGTTTCGAATGAAACTGCAGGTTGGAGTGAAAATGGTGCAGTGAGGTTACAGCTTGTTTCAGGCCTGGTTCTTGGTTGGTTTCTTCTCAATGAATCATGGTGAGATGCTTGGAGAAAATGATTTGGATGTTTTATGGCTGGGCAGAGAGATTCGAAGCTATTTGCAAAATGGGGTGAGTTTGTATATGTGATGCTTGAGAGTGTTTCAGCCTTGCTTTCTTTATGAAATGGCTTGCAAATGGATAGTATATTTTAATCCAAGTGGCCAGAGGATGTGACATGGCCTGTGGTGATTGGGATGTTTGCTTTTGCCAAAAGTCAATTTTTGTGTAAGGAAAACATGGCTTGGTTCTAGGCTTAGTACAAGGCATGGGGCTGGTGCAGCATGATGTGTGTGTGATGCTAGGCAGGTTCAGCAGTCAAGGCAATTAGTTGTTGAAGTGTGATGAGTGTTCTTGCAAGTTGGCACCTTTTGGCATTTCATGGAAAAAAGCCTTGTTACACAAACTACAAACATGTGATCTTTGGTCCAATTCTGATTTCTAAGGCTTATAGAATGTTTGTGTCATGGTTGGAAGTGAATTAGAAGTTACAAATGGCATTGGTTCATGATTTTGCAAAAATTCTCGTTTGGTGCACATCTTGAAAATCAATGATTTTTGCCAACTTTGTCACACCATAACTTTTGATCCAAGAAGAATTTGATCATGTTCTTGTACTTTTTGGAAAGGGAAAGATGTAATCTACAACTTTCATGACCAAATTTTTTCCATTTGAAGCATTTTTGGATCAAGAATCAAGGCTTGAAAAATGACCTAAAATGAAGCATTCTTGAAAAGTCAACTATGCCCAAAAAGTCAACATTTGCAAAAACTCCAAATTCTTGATTTTTGTGGACTTCAACCTTCTTCCATGATCAAATAAAGATCATATACACTCAAAATGATGAAGATCACCCATTGGTTGGGTCATTGGGGGCCTCAGATGCCCTGATTTTGCACTGACTTGTTCAGAAAGTCAACTCTTGATCAGATGACTTCCTCATGGAATTTCTTCATGAAAATTGATATGCATACTCCTTATACCATATAGAGACCAATGGAAACAAGAATGACCAAAAAATTGGGTGTTATGGCCTCTGAAACCAAAACCCTAATTTTAGGTCAACTGTGCAGTCAAACCTGGCTCTGCATCCATTCAAACCCTAGTTCTTGTGATTCTTTTGAAATCTTGACCTTGAGAGGATGTAATAAGATAGATGAACACACATGGATCCCTTTGAAGTGATTGGTGGCCTTTGGAGTGGCTCAAGAAGCTCTTGGATTGCTCAGATCACAAACCCTAGGTGCAGATGCCTTAGAAACTATGCAGTGAATCAAAAATGAAACATGAGGTGATATGATTGTGTTTATGCCTATGCAATGATCACAAGCCATGGTGTGAATGGGTGAGGGCAAATTTGGGGTGTTTACAACAGCCTAAAGGATTTGTTGATCCAAGCTGTCCAAATCATGTATACAAACTAAAGAAGGCACTTTATGGTCTGAAGCAAGCTCCAAGGGCATGGTATGAAAGACTGACTACATTTCTTATCAAGCAAGGGTACAGAAAAGGTGGAATTGACAAAACATTGTTTGTTAAAGATGAAGAAGGAAATATCATAATTGCTCAAATATATGTTGATGATATTGTCTTTGGTGGGATGTCTGACAGGATGGTCAAACATTTTGTCAAGCAGATGGAATCTGAATTTGAAATGAGCCTAGTAGGAGAGTTAACCTACCTTCAAATCCAGATCTCAAAATTCCAGAGCATATCTGAACTCGAAAATCCTTCAAAACACCAAAATAAGATCCCTCCAGCTGAAGATCTACTCCTTTTCACCTCCTCTTGCAAAATAAATGCAAGATTGAGCTTGAGAGAAGCTGGATCTTGGAACCAGAATGCTTTTGCTCTTGAATGGCACCTCAAGTATTATTCACTCTTAGATTGAATCAATGAGTGCAATGTGATCCTCAGAGCTCAAGGATGGTGATTATGTGAAGAGATTAGGAAATGAGAGCTTGAGGAGAGTGTTTCGAAAGAAAATGCAAGAGATGAAAGAGATTTTGAATCTGGGAAATGAGGGTGTGTCTCCACGAATTCAGTGCATGTTTGGCTTTTATATGGTTGATCTTTTCACATAATTAGGGTTTCTAAAGTAATGGTGGCATGAGAAGTGTGTTGAGGGTGAATTTCCTCCCTCATGTGCACATTCTGACTTCATTTCATCCCCTCATTACCTTTGGATCAATCCTGACCCTTAGATGTGAGTGTAACATGCCTTTCTTGTGATTTTGCAAAAATACATTTCATGGAATATCCCTTAACCCATGAACGAATTTGTTGAACTTTCTTGAGCCAAATGTGTCTCATGTAATACCTTGTGATGTAATGATCTCAATTTGTCCATAGGTTTGCTTGGAAATGAGCTAAATGAGTTTTTGCTCTTGGTGAAAACTTAGATTTTAAGGTAAACCCTAAAAAATAAGTGAACTTTCGAAGGCCATAGCTTTTGATCCATGAGGGCTATGAAAATGTACTTGTAATTTCTGAAAATGGGAGAGCATACCCTACAACTTTCATGTTTATTGGAAATTCATTTGAGATCATTTTCATCATGAAAGAAAGCTTTGAAAATTAGGGCAAAAGTTGCCAAAAATGGAAAGTTTCAAAACAAACCATATGCCAAAAAGGGAAAGTTCTTCAAAACCCCTTGATTCTTGATCCTTGACTTTTCCAAACCTCTTATAAGGTCTTAAGGACATCCCTTGACTTGAAAAATGGGGTTGAACCCCTTGAATTCTCACAGTTGACTTTTAAAATGCACAGTTGACCAATTTCTTCTTATGCAAGCAACTGATGAAATAACTGCCTTCCACAAGGAATTTTCTCACCAAATTTCATCCATAGGAACCTCTTATCATATGAGAGACTTTGCCCAGATTAAATGGCCAAATTCACAAAGGATTTATGCTTGAAAGTGAAACCCTAATTTGGGAACCATTGTGTAGGAGCTTGCCCTAGCTTGGATTCCCTGATGATCTCCCAACGTCCTGGGCTTTTGTAAAGGGTCTTGAACTTGTGAGTGTCATGTAGACTCTTCATGGGACTTGGACAAGTCCACTGGGCCTCTTGCTACAGCTTGTAATGCCTCAAATCCACCAATAGTTGATCATATGCCTAATGCTAGAACATGGGAATGTTATGCTTTACTTTTCCATGCAAAGATGCCAAAGATATGATATGCTTATGATGATTATGATATGATGATGATGCTTAAAAAGAAGAGGGCAAATTTGGGGTGTTACAACATGCATATTCATGGTCGTGCATACATTGTTGAAATGTTGTTAGGATGAATTGTTGTCGGATGGGTGTATGCGATTCATCCGTACTCCATTATGGAGAATGGTGGTATAATCATTGTCGGATGGGCGTATGTGATTTATCTGTGTTCGATTGAATGAACAAAACTGGTACCACATGCATTGTGTTATTTTTGAGTCACATTGCATAATTATCGTTGATTTCATTGTTGCATAATTATTGGTGTGATGTGTTGTTGTATATGTTGTTTGAGTGAGAAACTACCCTTGATGTGTTTTATGCACCATTATGATTTGAATTTGTTTCTCACTCTTTTGTTGTTTGTTGTTGTGTTTGTGCTTCTTTGGAAGTACAGATAATCCAGGTACTTGAGAGTGCATGGAGTGTGTTGCTTGTTCGATTCTTAGGATGTTCTGATACGTAACACGAGACATGGATAATTTTTGTTGTTTATTTACGTTTGTTACGTATCTTTAAACTTTGTTTGAAGTTTTATAAACCTATGATATTATGGATTTTATTGGTGATTGATGGCATGTTGCCTATGTTGAACAAATTTCTTTTCTGCTGTTTTATTGAAAGATTTTGTTGGTAAATTTTGTTGATGTGGCATTCCACTAATAAAAACTCTAATTTTTCGAGTTAAACCATCATTTTATAAATTGGAAAAAGTGGGGTGTTACACCTTGATAGGATCACAAAAGGCTGGAGCCATTTATCTACAAATATATAATGAACTTGCTAAAAGAAAATGCTCAAAGGTGGTTTCTAATGTGATTTTTTTGCTTATTAGCAAATGCTCAAAGTTGGTTTCTAATGTGATTTTTTTGCTTAAAAGTTGTAAATAGTAATTTATAATAACAAGTGTATATACTGGTGTGAATATTGTGAATATTTATGCAGACACATTTTAAGAAGGGAGGGAGAAATTTTTTTCCCTGTTTATTTTTTGCTTTATATGATAGAAGTAGCCAAACAATAATAATATAGTATTAGTAATGAAGTAGAAACTTAAAAGATAAACAATATAATGCTTTATAAAATAAATTTCACAATTAAATTAGTAACAATGTGAAAAAAAAAATTAAAGCACGATAAAATAAAGAATTTTTTAATAATTACAAATATTTTTACTTTTCGTAGCAAATACGTGAATTAAAAAAATAAATAAATCATAGTAATATTATATAATAAAAAAGTCATGACAAAATAGTACATCAAATAATTTTTATATTTCTTGTCAGATAAATATTATATTTACGGTGGGTGTATATTAGAAGGTTATATATATATATATATATATATATATATATATATATATATATATATATATATATATATATATATATATATATATATATATATATATATATATATATATAAATTAATTTTGGCATATTTGATTTGGCGGAAAAAAATACAAATGCACGAAAACTCATGGTAGCATAAAAGCTACACTTTGTAGCTTTTTGTTTTCACATGTGTGGTGACAGTGGAAAAAAATAAATCCAAGCACACACTTAGTAAAACACAAAAAAAAAAAATCCAAGCACACACATAGTAAAACACAAAAATGCACTAAATGTTGGATCTGAATTCATAATACTAAAAAAAATGACATTTGTGAATAAGTATGGTGCATGTGTAATTGATTGGTTATTTATTGACATACACTATTAGTTTCTAAGACTTTTTCACATCCATCCGGAGAATGATTGGTTTAGTGCCAATATCATTTTAATACACTATTTTTTTGAATGAGGAGGGACGAAGTCCAAAGCGAGTAAAATAGTTATATCATATCGATAATCATGATAAATTTTAGACATATGTCATGCTAAAGGTTTATATTCGTCACAGTATATGCACAACATTTAGTTTCTCTATGGATACGCTTGATTATCACAACTCAATCTTCATTCAACCTGATTTTGATCTGATGTAATATATTGCTACCTGCTCTGGTACAAGAGGGGCTGTTATTTATAGTCTCTATGATTGTTTTGTTGTCAGCATGAAGCGCAATTTTCTTATGACCCATATCCCAAGCAAATTAAAGGCCTTCAACCCCCACCACACGCACAACTCAGCTCTGGAACTATTAGACACTCAAATGTTTTTGGAAAAGCCTTTAATCTATATATCGCTATGGTCACGACTCAAACTTCCACAACCAACTTTTTCATTGCTTTAAGACATGTCATCAACATTTATCACTGTCATGTCCTCGTCTTAAGCTTCCCATCTGATGTGAATAAGGTTCTTGTTGCTAATACTGATATTGAAAGCTCTAAGGGTTTGGACAGGTTTTGGTAAAACACAAAGATTGAAGACTCTGATAAAGATAAAGAAATCTGGAAACACACAATGGTGAAGAAATCTGCCAAAGATAAAAGGTATTGAATACGATGTCCTAACATGATGATTCAACATCCTGGACTATTACAAAAGACGATTTAAATAGGTTTTAAATATTCTCCAAGATTCTCTCCCACAAATCAGCAGCAAATCAACGAATCAGAAGATAGAAGATTGAAGTCTATAGATCAACAAAAGATTATAAATAGAAGTCTTTAGACATGGGGTAAAATAACTAATCCTTGTTGTAGATGTTCAGAATTGGCAGAATTTTTGACCAACAAGAAGTGTTGAACTTAGTTCAAGATGTCACATCAGATGTTGTGACATTATCAAACAGAGTATAAGTAAATGAACTTAATTCAGGATGTCACACCAGATGTTGTGACATTGTATCAGTTAATGAAGTAAGTTCAGTTTTCAGGATGTCACACCAGATGTTGTGACATCTCAAACCTACTACCAGAATTAATTAATGCTTAACAGAACTGAGTAAATTCAGGGAATTTATCTGGAATTAATTATGAATGGATAAAACAGAAGAAGGCGCATCTGTAGGGAGATTGGTTATATGATTTCAGTATAAACAGAATAACTGACTCACCTAGAATCAAGGAAGTAACAAACCCTAATTCAAGGTGATGGCAGCATGCGTATAAGGATTGGATAACCTACAGAAAGCCCAAAAATCCAAGCATCTATTTAAGCAACAGAAACTCTCAGAATAATACACGAAATTAAGAAGTCTAAATAGGGTGTTTGTGTTTTAATAGCAGGTTGTATATGTGTATCACTTTATGAGCTTTTAAGCAAAAGTGTATTGTGTCTTGATTGAAACTGTGAAGTAAGATCAAGCTGTTTTGTTTGAAGTATGACTTCAATTTTATTAAACTTGTAAACATATCACTGTGTGATTGAGGGGGAGTGAGTTGGTACTCATATCTAAGTTGTGTCTTAGGTAGAAATTGCATTGGGTAGATATTAAGTGAAAGATTAAACTGAGTGGTTTAAGTCTAGAATTAATATTACTTATATTGGATTTCCTTCCTGGCTTGGTAGCCCCCAGATGTAAGTGTGGTTATACACTGAACTGGGTTAACAATTTCCTGTGTTGTTTAATTTTCCTGCACTTTAAGTTTTGTTCAAGTCTTCAAGTGTTTAAACATCTCATTCGACATCACGTACCTGATCCCAGAATTTCAATTGGCATCAGAGCAGGCACCCTGCCTGTTTAACTGGGTGAGATCTAGGGACTGCAAATTCTGGAAACATGGACAGAGATGTAGGATCTGTAAATAGACCACCTATATTGGATGGATCCAATTATGACTACTGGAAGCAAAGAATGGTAGCATTCTTAAGATCACTTGACAATAGGGCCTGGAAACCAGTCAACAAAGGATGGGAGCACCCTGTCCAAGACAACAAGGATGGAGCAAAAATGTTGAAACCTGAAGAAGAATGGAGCAAGGAGGAAGAAGATTCATCACTTGGAAATTCCAAGGCCTTAAATGCTTTATTCAATGGCATTGATAGGAACATATTCAGACTTGTGCATCACTGTGAGCTGGCCAAAGATGTTTGGGACACTCTCAAAACAACTCATGAAGGAACATCAAAGGTGAAGATGTCAAGACTTCAACTTCTCACCACCAAGTTTGAAAACTTGAGAATGAAGGATGATGAGACAATTCATGAGTTCTACATGAACATCTTGGAAATAGCTAATACTTCTGGTGCTTTGGGAGAAAAGATGACTGATGAAAAGCTGGTAAGAAAGATTCTCAAATCTTTACCAAAAAGATTTGACATGAAGGTCACAACAATAGAAGAAGCTCAAGACATATGCACAATGAAGGTTGAAGAGCTCATTGGTTCCCTTCAAACATTTGAGATGGGAATGAATGACACAATTGTAAAGAAGAACAAAAGCATAGCCTTGGTGTCAAATACTGATAAAGAAGAAGAAAATAATGAAGCAGACCCTGAAGAAAATTTATCAGAAACCATTGCTATGCTTGGAAGACAATTCAACAAGATTCTCAGAAAGATGGATGGCAAGTCCAGACCAAGTGGAAGATACTCAAACTCTTCTGAGAATAAAAGACCTTATGATGCTAATAGAAGGTCAAATTATGATGAAAAGACCAATCAAGAAAAAGGGATTAAATGTCATGGATGTGAAGGATATGGACACATCAGAAATGAATGCCCTACCTATCTAAAGAAGCAGAAGAAAGGTCTCTCTGTGACCTGGTCTGATGAAGACTCAGGATGTGATTCAGAAGAAGAATCAGCAAAGCACATCACTGCTCTAGCTGGAGTATGTGAATCTGAAAGTGGATCCAGTGATGAGGAGCTGACTTTTGAAGAGCTAGAAGAATCATACAAAGAGCTGTGTAAAAGGAGTACTGAAGTATGCATGGAGATTATAAAGCAGAAGAAGCAGATTGAGGCATTAAAGATTGAAAAGACAAGTAATCTAGAAACCATTGACACTTTGAAAAGTGAAGTAAGTCTTCTCAACTCCAAGTTGGAACATATGTCAAAATCTGTCAGAATGCTGAACAATAGTTCAAACACACTGGATGTTATTCTCAATAACAATAAGCATTCAGGGGATATAACTGGACTAGGATTTAACAAAGCTCAAAAGGTTGAGGCTAGCACCAACAAAAATACTTCAAATTCCATAAAGTCAAGCAAGATGTCTCAACAGATGTCCCAACATCATGAAAAGAACATAATGAAAAAGAAGTATCAAAGATGGAGATGTCATCATTGTGGAAGGTTTGGTCACATCAAACCTCATTGCTACAAGTTGCATGGATATCCAAATCAGATGCATCAGCAACCCCCTAAGCATAAGATAGAGGTTACCAAGAAAGTGCTGCATAGACATCAAAATCAAAGATATCAGCAACCCCCTAAGCAGAAGACAGAGGTTATCAAGAAAGTATGGGTACCTAAAGCTAGTCTTCATGCTGATCAAAGCTATATGTCCAAGAACAAGTTCAACAAACAACCTTGGAGCTCTAAAAATGGTCACTACACAGGGCAAAAGCATCAAAGAAAACCTCACTACAAGCAAAAATGGTCAAAGAAGGGTGTTGCATATATAGCTCATACATCTCTAAGAGTATCAGCTAAAGAAGACTGGTACTTTGACAGTGGATGCTCAAGGCACATGACTGGATTTAAGAACTTGCTGGTAGACTTAAAGTCATATTCATCCAGATATGTAACCTTTGGAGATGGAGGTAAAGGAGAAATCAAGGGAGTTGGGACCTTGGACTGTCCAGATGTACCAAGACTAGATGATGTGCTGCTGGTAAAAGGTTTGACTGCCAACTTGATCAGCATAAGTCAATTATGTGATCAAGGTTACAGTGTAAACTTTACCAAAACTGAATGCATAGTGTCTAATAAAGAACAGAAGGTTGTCATGAGAGGAGCCAGATCTAAAGACAATTGTTATATGTGGGAACCTCAAGATTTCAGTCTCACTTCAACTTGCTCTTTAGCCAAAGAAGAAGAAGTGAAACTATGGCACCAAAGACTGGGTCATCTTCATTTCAGAGGTATAAAGAAAATCATATCTATGGAAGCTGTGAGAGGTATTCCTAAAATGAATATTGATGATGGCAACGTATGTGGTGAATGTCAAATAGGCAAGCAAACCAAGATGTCCCATTCAAAGCTCCAACATCTGACAACTTCCAAAGTTTTGGAATTATTGCATATGGATCTTATGGGACCAATGCAGGTTGAGAGTTTTGGTTGAAAGAGGTATGCCTATGTGGTGGTTGATGACTTTTCAAGGTATACATGGATAAATTTTATCAAAGAAAAGTCTGATGTATTTGATGTATTCAAAGATTTGTGCCAAAGAATACAAAGAGAAAAAGCAAGTTGTGTGGTCAGAATAAGAAGTGACCATGGAAAGGAGTTTGAGAATCAAAAATTCTCAAAAGTCTCTCATATGAAGTCTGGAAGGGCAGAAAACCTACAGTTAAGTACTTCCATGTGTTTGGAAGTAATTGTTATATTCTGGCTGATAGGGAGCAAAGAAGAAAAATGGATCCTAAAAGTGCTGAAGGGATTTTCCTTGGATACTCTATAAATAGCAGAGCCTATAGAGTATTTAACTCTAGAACCAAGGTTATCATGGAGTCCATAAATGTGATAATTGATGATGCCCTTGCAGATGTTACAGATGATGTTGGAACATCTGCTGACAGTCAGACTGAAGCTGAAATAAAGAGTGATCATCCTGACTTCACTCAAACTGAAGCAAGGATAGAACAATCCAGCAAACCTCCCTCCATCAGAATCCAAAAGGATCATCCCAAAGATTTAATAATTGGTGATCCCAACAGAGGTGTAAGCACTAGATCAAGAGAGGTGATTTCAGGTTCTTGTTTTGTTTCAAAAATAGAACCTAAAAACATCAAGGAAGCTCTTAATGATGAGTACTGGATTTGTGCTATGCAAGAAGAATTAGGTCAGTTCACAAGGAATGAAGTGTGGGATCTTGTTCCTAGACCTGATGACATAAATGTGATTGGCACTAAATGGGTGTATAAGAACAAGTCAAATGAGCAGGGAGTTGTTACAAAGAACAAAGCTAGACTTGTAGCTCAAGGATACACACAAATTGAGGGAGTAGACTTTGATGAAACCTTTGCACCAGTAGCAAGGCTTGAATCAATCAGACTACTTTTAGGAATTGCTTGTATTCTGAAGTTCAAGCTATTTCAAATGGATGTGAAAAGTGCCTTTCTAAATGGATATCTTAATGAAGAGGTATATGTAGAACAGCCTAAGGGATTTGTTGATCCATGTTGTCCAAACCATGTGTACAAACTAAGGAAGGCTCTTTATGGACTGAAGCAAGCCCTAAGAGCATGGTATGAAAGGCTGACTACTTTTCTCACAAAACAAGGATACAGAAAAGGTGGAATAGACAAAACCTTGTTTGTGAAGGATGAATAAGGAAATGTCATGATTTCTCAAATATATGTAGATGACATAGTCTTTGGTGGGATGTCAGACAGGATGGTTAAACATTTTGCCACTCAAATGGAATCTGAATTTGAGATGAGCCTAGTAGGAGAACTAACCTACTTTCTTGGACTACAAATCAAGCAGATGGAAGACTCCATGTTCATATCCCAAAGCAAGTATGCCAAGAACACTGTCAAGAAATTTGGGATGGATAGTGCAAGTCACAAAAGAACACCTGCCCCCACTCATTTGAAGCTGACAAAGGATGACAAAGGTGAGAAGGTGGACCAAAGCTTATACAGAAGCATGATTGGAAGCCTATTATATCTGACTGCTAGCAGACCAGATATAGTCTTTGCAGTAGGTGTATGTGCAAGATATCAAGCTGATCCAAAAGTCAGCCATCTAAACCAGGTTAAGAGAATTCTGAGATATGTCAATGGTACTTGTGACTATGGCATAATGTACTCCCATGGATGTGAACCAATTCTCACTGGCTTCTGTGATGCTGATTGGGCTGGAAGTGCTGATGATAGAAAGAGCACATCAGGAGGATGCTTCTTCCTAGGAAACAATTTGATTTCATGGTTCAGTAAGAAACAAAATTGTGTATCCTTATCCACTGCTGAAGCTGAATATATTGCAGCTGGTAGCAGTTGTTCACAGTTGGTTTGGATGAAGCAAATGCTCACTGAATACAATGTCCCACAAGATGTCATGACATTGTACTGTGAAAACTTAAGTGCTATTAACATATCAAAGAATCCTATCCAACATAGCAAGACCAAGCATATTGATATCAGGCATCATTTCATCAGAGATCTTGTGGAAGAGAAGGTGATCTCATTGGAACATGTAGCCACAGATCTGCAATTGGCTGATATATTTACTAAAGCTTTGGATGCTACCCAATTTGAAAACCTAAGGGGTAAATTGGGAATCTGCTTATGTGAAATATAGCAGTTATGGAGAAGTGCCAACATGTCCTATGACATCGTGTGGCATGATCACCAGATGGCAACACCAGTCTGGTCAAGAACTCTGTGTATTCCACTCCTTAAAATTCTCCAAGTAACGGCTCTTATAAAAGTTCCAGCTTGCTCTCAGCTATTCATCTTCTCATCATCCTCTCAAAAAAAATTGCATGCTATAGCTGATTTTCAGAGCTCATCAAACTCAATCAAACCTAACCTCTTCCTCCACCACATTCGAAAATGTCTCAACATCAAAACCTTAACCTCTCTGATGAAATCCTCAACCAAGAAGATGTGGTTCATGCAACCCCCATCTCTGTGGTACCTATGGATTCAACTCCTATAGACGAAATCAGAGGAAGTGTTCCTCTTGCTCAAAAGCCAAGAACTCCTAATGTGAGAAGAGCAAAGGAACCTGTTTTCAGCAAAGTCAAAGGGATGCCTTCATCCTCAAACACCACCCCCAAAGCCTCTGAATATGTGGATGCTTCTATTAAGGATCTTGTGAACAAG
The DNA here is from genome assembly GCA_963966055.1 of Lathyrus aphaca. Taxonomy (NCBI): domain Eukaryota; kingdom Viridiplantae; phylum Streptophyta; class Magnoliopsida; order Fabales; family Fabaceae; genus Lathyrus; species Lathyrus aphaca. Next base: position 423,990,413 of record OZ014519.1, on the reverse strand, counting down.
ATTCTGTTTGAGCAAAGAGTTGTGAGTGGTATATTTATTCCTCTGAACACCATGCCAGCTCCACAAGAAGAACAACCCAATCAAGCTGAAGAGGATACTCCTGTTCAACAGGATGTTCCAATAGATGTTGAAACATCTGAGGACCAGCACAAGGCCTCCACTGATGATGATGATAATGAAGCCACTGATGATCAAGCTTCTGTTGATCCACCTGCTAAAGAGGAGACTACACAACCTCCTCCTGTTGTAGACATAGAGCATGATTCTGACACAGAAATCATTGCCTCTGTGGACCCTAGCATAGCCAAAAGGCTTAGGACTAGGAAGGAAAAGAAGACTGCAGGACATGCAACTCCTGAAAAGAAACAACCTACACCAAAGAAGGACAAAGCTAAAGTTGCTTCTAGTCCTACCAAATAATGGAGCAAGGTGAATACACAAAAGAGGAAAGCTGTCACTCCACCAGATTCAGATGTTGAAGAGGATGTCCCAACATCCCAACCAAAGAAGAAACCAGCACCTTCAAGGTCCACCTCTGCTGTTCCAGAAGCTCCTCTGGACAATGTTTCATTCCATCATGTGTCAAGTGCGAGCAGATGGAAATTTGTATACCAAAGAAGGGTAGCACTTGAAAGAGAGCTAGGCAGCAATGCACTTGAGTGCACTGAGGTAATTGACCTAATTTCTTCTGCTGGCTTATTCAAAACAGTGTCAAACTTTTCACCTTGCTATGAGCTGCTAGTCAAGGAATTTATTGTCAACCTTCAAGAGGACTGTGCTGATGGTAAGTCAGATGAATTCAGAAAGGTGTATGTAAGAGGGAGATGTGTGGAATTCTCTCCTAGGGTTATCAACCACTAACTAGGGAGAGAATCTGATGGACCTAATGAGATGGGGAAGACTGACAACCAGGTGTGCAAGGTCATTACTGCTAATCAAGTCAAAGCTTGGCCAGTCAAGGGCAAACTTTCTGTTAGCTTGCTAACAAGGAAGTATGCAATGCTGCATAGGATTGGTACTGTAAACTGGGTCCCTACCAATCATACCTCTTCAATAGCAACTGGATTGGGCAGATTTATTTATGCTGTGGGCACCCAAACAAAGCTGGACTTTGGGGCTTACATTTTTGATCAAACACTGAAGCATGCTGGGACATCTGCAACAAAGCTGCCTATTGCCTTCCCTTCTTTGCTGTGTGGAATAATCCTCAGCCAGTATCCAGGTATCCTCACTGAGAAGGACACAATCTGCAAAAGAGAAAGTCCTCTGGCCTTCCACTACAAGCTGTTCTTAAGCCATCATGCAGCTGATGTTGAAGCTCCCACTGAGACATCTGCTGGACCTTCAAAAGCAAAGTCTCCTATATCCAAAGCTGCCTGGATTGCTGAACTAAAGAACACCTGCAAAAAGCTGGATGCCAGGAAGCAAAAGCTTGAGGAGATTATTCAAAGGCTGGAAATAGAAGAAAATGCTCAGAAGGCTGCTGATTCTGATGATGAAACTGAAGAAGAGAAAGATACTGAATATGAAGATTCTGAGTGAAAAATGTATGTGAGGAATGTGTACTGTCTGCTTCAGCATTGTATTTTGAATTTGTAATTTTGTAATTCTCTCTGTCTATGTAAAATTTGGCCCCAATTTATGTCTAACAAGGGGGAGAAGAGAACTGAACATCAACAACAATGTCTGCTGCAGCTTACTGATTAATGAAAAATGTATTTTGTTTGCTTCTGAACTAAGTTGTTTTTAATGAAAAATTTCTGTTGAAACAAGTCAAAACACATATAGGTTTGAGGGGGAGTAAACTCACACATGACTCAACAGAAAAGAACTGATGTACTCTGATAAAAGAAACTCTGCTGCACTCTGATAAACCAGAAGATTATGTTAGCCAAAAATTAGCCAAAGGGGGAGTTTGTAGATGTTCAGAATTGGCAGAATTTTTGACCAACAAGAAGTGTTGAACTTAGTTCAGGATGTTACATCAGATGTTGTGACATTATCAAACAGATTATAAGTAAATGAACTTAATTCAGGATGTCACACCAGATGTTGTGACATTGTATCAGTTAATGAAGTAAGTTCAGTTTTCAGGATGTCACACCAGATGTTGTGACATCTCAAACCTGCTACCAGAATTAATTAATGCTTAATAGAACTGAGTAAATTCAGGGAATTTATCTGGAATTAATTATGAATGGATAAAACAGAAGAAGGCGCATCTGTAGGGAGATTGGTTATATGATTTCAGTATAAACAGAAGAACTGACTCACCTAGAATCAAGGAAGTAACAAACCCTAATTCAAGGTGATGGCAGCATGCGTATAAGGATTGGATAACCTACAGAAAGCCCAAAAATCCAAGCATCTATTTAAGCAACAGAAACTCTCAGAATAGTACACGAAATTAAGAAGTCTAAATAGGGTGTTTGTGTTTTAATAGCAGGTTGTATATGTGTATCACTTTATGAGCTTTCAAGCAAAAGTGTATTGTGTCTTGATTGAAACTGTGAAGTAAGATCAAGCTGTTTTGTTTGAAGTATGACTTCAATTTTATTAAACTTGTAAACATATCACTGTGTGATTGAGGGGGAGTGAGTTGGTACTCATATCTAAGTTGTGTCTTAGGTAGAAATTGCCTTGGGTAGATATTAAGTGAAAGATTAAACTGAGTGGTTTAAGTCTAGAATTAATATTACTTATATTGGATTTCCTTCCTGGCTTGGTAGCCCCCAGATGTAAGTGTGGTTATACACTGAACTGGGTTAACAATTTCCTGTGTTGTTTAATTTTCCTGCACTTTAAGTTTTGTTCAAGTCTTCAAGTGTTTAAACATCTCATTCGACATCACGTACCTGATCCCAGAATTTCACTTGTAAACTTTGTAAAAGTAGAAAGTAAGGTTTATGGTTTGAAATTTGTTGGCTTTCTTATGTTGTAAGTCCCCATTGTATCAGTAGGATACCTTGAGGTATACATAGTTATTGATACAGATTCAGAAACCTTTAGTTAATGAATTGTATATTATTCTTGGATGAAGCTTGGAAGTGTAACGCCCCAATTTTGTGATTTAATTTTGTAGCTTGTTGTTGTGAATATTTGGTTTTTGTTGGATTTTTGTTGTGTTGGTTGATGAGATTATTAGAAATTATTTTAATAAATAGTAATAGTAAGGATAATTATATTAAATTATTCAAATTATTATTATTTGATTAAAATAAGGGATTTAGAGGTCTTGAGGGTATGTTGGTCATTTGTAGAGACTAAGTTGAGGGTAAAGTGAGAAAAGAGTATTAGGGGTATGCTTTAGTGATTGGTGAGAGGGGTTTTTGTTCATTCGTAACATTATGGAGAAAAGGAGGAAAAGCTCTGAAGAACAAATGAGAATAGGCTAGGGCTTAGAGGATCGTCAGTGAATTTAAGGGAAGACCGTAAAAAAGCGACATTTTAAGGTATGAGGAGTATCGCCTTTCAATGTTGATGATGTATGGTTTAGGTATTGCATGTAGTTGGGGTTTTAGGCAAAAACCTAGAATTTTGATATGTGGAATTAATGTATTTTGATGAATTGTTGTGTGATGTTTGTTATAAATGATGTATGTGTATTAGATATAGGTTTTAATATTGAAATATGTGAGTAAATATGGAAAAATACTGGTTTTGGGGGTGAATTTCGTAGCAGGGGTTATGCTGTTATCGTAGGGTTTTTGGTCAGAAATCGTACATCCCACTTAGCATAGTCGAGCCTGATTAGCATGCTTTAAAGAATTTTCGACTCTAAGAGTCAGTGAGTAACGCGCTTAGCGCGAGCCCAGGTGCGCTTAGCGTGACCTGGAAGTGAAAAAATAGTGTTTTAATTATGGAAAATTATTTGATTGTGTGTAGACATGATGTAATGATACTGTGATGTATTTTACTTGTTGCCATATGTGATTTTTTTTGTTTTAATGATTATCTATGACTTTTATGACAAATATGATGTTAAGGAGTATTAAATAACTGTTAATGATGTATATACGACATGTTGAGATGTATGTTGAATTATATGATGAATTTTCATGAATGCAAATGCAAGTTGTTGAATTACCATGTTGATATGATGATGTTGTTGCGTCTTGCATTCATGGAATACTTATGTTGTTGGAGGCTTCGATCCCATTATATGGATTAGGATGATGTTGTTTATGTTGTGCTCCCTTGCGAATGGTAGATGGCCCAATGTCCATCACATGTTGAAATCGGTACCACATGCATTTATGACGTTGCATTTCATTCTTGGTGGCACAACATGATGCATTTATGTTAATTAGATATTTTGATGAGTTGTGTAAGGTGATGGGTGAGAGTTTATTATGTGTTGTTATACGATGGATGTTACTTGCTTATCTTTACTTATGTCATTTATATTGAATGTTTCTTCTATGTGAGTAACGTGCAGATACTCAAGAAAGATAACTTTCAGTACATGGAGTCTAGTTGAAGTCATTCTTATTTATTTGCATTCCTTAGATGTAAGAATGGTGTTCTGCTTTGTGTCATGTAACATCGGATTGGGAACGAATGTGAACCGTGGTGTTCTTTTGTTTTGTTTTATAATTAAGTTCTAGTGTGAACTCGATTATGTTGAATTGACTTAATTTTGAAGTAATGTTGAATTATTGAGATTTCATGATGATGAATGAAAGTTTATGTTTTCTGCTGCGTAGTTGTTGTACCCTAAAATCTGCCCTCTACTTTTTTACTCTAACCGACTTTTTGTTTCGCATTCATTTGCATCATCTTCATAACATAGCATGTATTTCGTCTTAATATTAGCCGAAATATTCTCTCGGAATTTACAGACAGACTGGTCAAATTAATTTTCAACTAGGCCAAAAATCAGTGAACGAAAAAATGTCAAGTTTAAGTTTGTAAATTTCGGTAACAGTAATTTGTGGTTCACGTGGTTTAATTTGACATGCTAAAAATATTTTTACGACTATTTTTGGTCATATGTTGATCAGTTTGAGCAGTTTAAACGATCATATTTTTTATTTCAAAATCCGACCAAACGCTGTATTTTTCCAAGTAATTTATTTCGTGCTGATTATTTTGATGTTTTTATTTTATTTTTTTTGAGCACTTTGACGACCAACTTTTATTTTTTTTGAGTCTGTTTATTTTTTACATTGGGTCTAGAATAAATAAATAGGATTATTAGTTTTTATTTTAATTTTAACTATTATTATTCAACTTTATTTAAATTTTAAATTAATATTTTATTGGCTCTCAAAATAAACACTTAAGCTCATTATCATTAACCCTAATTGGTTCTTATATATACCTATTATGTGGCTGCTAGGTAAAAGAAAAGAAAAGAAAAGATATATGCGCGGCGGGTAAGGAATTGAGTAGTTATATATATATATATATATATATATATATATATATATATATATATATATATATATATATATATATATATATATATATGTATATATATATATATATATATATATGTATATATATATATATATATATATATATATATATATATATATATATATATATAGATTAAATTATTGATACACATATTTGGATTAAATTATTTGGATCATATTATGTCGATACGCTGTTTGTACATGGACGTGCATAATGCGTGACATTTGGGTTGATTTTAATAAATTTAGATCCGCATAATTTTTTATCCCTATTGCGATGATCACGTTAAGTGTAGCAAAATATTGGTGGATCGTATCGGTTCAGGTGCGATTTTTTTATTTGATTTATTGCTGTATTTCGATTTTACATGTGTTTGACGGTTTTGCACAATAACAATTCACCTCTAGTGCTTACCGATTCGCGTTTCAATTTACACTTTATTTTATTTTATTTTATCATGTCATTGTTATTTTTTTATTCGATTTGCGATGAACGTTTACGCGGTAACAATTTATCTGTTATTTTAATTTTTTGTTAATTTTCAACGATCCAACGTCGTTATGTCTATTATCGTTATTGTAATTGTATTTCTTATTTATTTCTTATTTAAATAGAAACTAATTAATTAAAAAATATCAAAATAAATTAATCAAGTCTCTTTTTTTGTAAATAAATTATTCAAGTCTTTTTTTTGTAAATAAATTAATCAAGTCTCTTTGTAAATAATTAATCTTAATACAATAAAAAATATATTTTCTTCATTTTCATACTGATAAAATACAAAAAAAAAAATCACTAAAATTTAATTCTTATTTTATTTAAAAAATCCAAAAATATCTTCCTTTTTTTTTTCTTCCAAAAACTCATTTTTTTCTCCCGATTTTATTTTTTCGTCATTTAAATTCATAAAAAAATGTATATAGGATTCAAAAGCCATGTAATTTATTTTCTCGCAGTTTTTCAATTATGTATCTGCTTATGGGTTGTAATAGTTAATTAAGACTTTACTTTTTGCACCCTATAACTGCTAGATGCATGAATAATAGGATTGTATGGCAAGATAAAATCAACCGTTAGATCACTTACTCAAAGATTAACATAATTGTAATTAAAACACTCTTCACACATGTACCTCTAGGGTATCCCATTTTGTTGCCTTACGGAAAATGGTCAAGTCCCTCAAACGTAGGGGTGTCTTAGCAAGGTTGCCTAAATAAAAATCATCAATTCCCTTTGATATAAAGATCATAGTCTCTCGATGACCCTTCGAGTTGCCTACGAATAAATGATCTCGTCCCTCGATGACCCTACGAAAAAATGATGATAGTCCATTTGAATTGCTAAAATACATTTACATGTTGCCTTCTATGACCATACAATGACCCTACGCCCGTCCCTCAAATCCAAGGATAAGACTACTTACTAACTAATTGTAAGGACAATTTTATCCCCAAGGAAAGAAAAATAACATGAACAACCTTGAGTTAGTAGGAAACCCTTAACTGCTTGCTCACCATTTCAAAAGCAAAATTACTCTTTACACCTCACATTTTCAAAAACTTTCCAAGAAAACACTTTGTATACATTCATACGAGAATCATTACAAATATGGAATTTTTTCTAAATACACCACCACTATTTTTCAAACAAAAGTAAATTGAGCTAAGCAGTTAAGAGCCCATGGATAACCATGGATACAAAGGGTGATAACACCTTCCCTTTGTATAACCTACCCCCCGAACTCAAAATCTAAAATCAAGGTCTTTCCTGTTCTTTTCCACCTTTCCTACTTGGATAAAAGAAAAGTCGGTGGCGACTCTTGCTATCCGCAACATAGTTTTTGTGAAAGAAAAAACGACAAAGTCAGTTCTCCCACCGTGTTACAGCAGTGAATGATTAATTGAAAATACATGTTGTAACCTGTGTTACGGGACAAGATATATATATATATATATATATATATATATATATATATATATATATATATATATATATATATATATATATATATATATTTTGATGCTTTGAATAAAATGTGATGACCTTTGTGGTTTACTGTGATTTTTAAATGAAGTATCTGTATATTTTTGTGTTAGGGTAAAAAGGGTATTACATTAGGGGTATCAGAGCAGGTCGGTCTGTCCGGACGAGTCTTGTCATTGTTACTCCTTGTCGGTTGTTGCATGTGAGTATATTGATGCTGATTCGTTCTTTTGACGTTGTTGGTGATATTAAGAACGACTACAAATCGTGCTCTTCTGGATACGGTGGCTGCACTTGCTCAAGCTATGGCTCAGAACAATGATCCTGATGAGTTTCGTGCTTTGGACAAGTTCAAGGGGAATAATTCGCAGATGTTTAAGGGTACTCATGACACAGATAACGCACATAAGTGGTTTAAGGTGATTGAGAATATATTATGAGTGATGGTGTGCGCTGATGATCAGATGGTGCAATTTAGTACTCACATGTTGTTGGAGGAAGCTGAGGACTGGTGGGATAATAACCGTCAGTGATTAAAAGATGTTGGTACAGTGGTGACATGGGTTGTGTTCAAAGCAGAGTTCCTGGGAAAGTATTTTCCCGAGGATGCTCGTGGTAAGAAGGAAGTGGAATTCCTTGAGTTGAAACAAGGAAATATGACTGTGGCAGAGTGTAACGCCCCGATTCGATAATTCCCATTTTGTTGGAGTCTTTTATTTTAATTGAGTAATTATTATTTTGTTTGTGAAATTAATATGATGATATGATATGTTGATGAATTAATGTGATATATTGGTGTGATATGTGATTTTTACCGTTTTATGAATTTCCAGGTAAAATTGGATAAGAGGGTATTTTAGACTTTTTTTAATTGGTGATAAGTTAGAATTAGTAGAATTGGTATTTTTGTGAGAGAATTGATATTTGGTTGGAAAGAGTAGAAAATAGAAATAGGAGAAAGAAAATATAAGAGAGTGAGAAAGAGTGAAATAGAAAAGTTGGTAAGAAGAGAAAGAAAAAGAGAAGAAAGAAAAAGGGAGAAGAGAAAAAAAAGAGAAAAGAGGGAAAGTTGGAAAAGCTTCAAGATTGCTCCAAGAAATCGAAATAATGGGGTAAGGGTGATAAGCATTGTTATCTTAATATTGTGTATGATTATGTATGTGTTTGATTGGTTGAGTTTTGGTTTTGATGGAAGTTTAGAGAAGATGAATAGTTAGGGTTTGAGAGGAAATGTGAGAAATTGGTAGATTAATCGGTTGGAAATCGTTATAGCCGAAGTATGATAGCTAGAATATGTTATTGATCATGTTTGTTGAGTTTTGGAGGAGTTTTGGGGGCATCTTGATGGACTGTTACGCTGCTGAGAATTCTGGAAATCGCAGTGGTCGCTCAACGAGCTATCCCTCGCTCAGCGAAAGTTCCAGGGCGATTTTCGCTCAGCGAGCAAGAGGGCGCTCAGCGAGCCTGTAGGTTTTTGAGGGGTTATGTGTTTTAATCCGTAGCTTGAGTTTCGGGTATCCGTTTTTAGTGATCCTTATATCGATTTGAAGCTAGAAACGTGTGGAAACCAATGATGCTAAGAAAAGTAATTTTTAGCCGACTTTTACCCGACTTTTCCGATAAAACGTAATTATATTAATTATGGAATTGTGGGTTTGATTGTTGTGTTGTGGCCGTTTGGAAAGTAGATACATTGCTTGAATTAAATGCGAATGTATGTAAATTGAATGAGATGAATGCATAACTATATTTTGAATATGTATGCATTTTCAATAATGTTGTGTGTCATTTTGCATGTAAGCATAATGTATGCATTCTTGTGTTGTGGGATTCTTTGTGAATCCGTTGTAGCATCGTGTGCTCATGTGGAGTGTGAACGATGACTACAACAAGACCGTGTGCCCATGTGGGGTGTGAGCAATCAGATTGTGTGCCCGTGTGAGGTGTGAGCAATCCAGAAACATCGTGTGCCTGTGTGGGGTGTGAGCGATGGATGATTTATTCACGTTGATTGTGTGCTCGTGTGGGGTGTGAGCAATCGGATTGTATGCCCGTGTGGGGTGTGAGCAATCCATAAACATTGTGTGCCCATGTGGGGTGTGAGCAATGGGTGAACATCGTGTGCCCGACGGGGAGTTACTTTAGGTAAAAAGCGATGATTCCATTTGGTTCCAGAGAGAACCTGCTGAAATGTTGAGTCGGTACCGCATTTGCATCTGCATGGAGTCGTGTGTCGGTCTCTATGAGTTGCATTTTTATCATTTTAATTATGATATGCAAAAATAAACATGAATGTGTAAATGTTTATTTGGAGTAATTGTGGAAATGATAGTATGTGTGATGAAACATACTTGATGGTATATATGCATGTTTGATATATATATATGTATGTGGTTTATACATTTGTAATGTATATGTGTGATTAAACATAGCTAGTCGTATGTTTATGCGGAGTGAATATAATTGAGGAATAAACATAAATGATGTAAGTTTATGTGAATTAGTGCATGATGAACATGCTTGAATTGTGTATGTACACGTTGCGATGTGTATAGGGGATGAGGATTGAAATGTGTGGTGAGAATATGTTTTATGTGCATTTTATATGTTGAGATATATAATTATATGCAATATTATTATGATAATGTTTCTCACCCTTCTGCTGTTTTATGATGCTCTATAAGGCATTGCAGAGTAGGTTGCTGGATGACATTTTTGTGAAGTTCGTCTTCATCTTTTGGTCGGTCGGCTCTGATATGTAGCACCGGGTAGCTAGGATTTGGCTTGATGCCTTTTTGTGAATACATTTGTATATGTATTTTGATGTGATATGTTTTATGTAAACATGGAGTATTTTGGTGATTCAAACTTGCAGATATATTTATGATAAATATATAAGTTCGAAATTGTTATGTTTTGTTCCCGCTATTTAATGAATTGATGAATACGGGTGTAAGGATGAAATCCTTGTGTATGTAAGTTACCCTGTTTGTTGCATATCTTTATTGAGCAGGTGTTGTATGTTTTTAAATTCAAGTATAATGTGGCATTGCTCTTTTATACCGTTTTTAAAATATACTCTGATTTAATTTTAATATGTGCCTAAGTGAATTAATTGCTTATTTGGGGTATAGAAAAGGGGTGTTACACATAGTATGCTGCAAAGTTCGAGAAGCTAGTGAAGTTTTGTCCTCACTACAACTGTGTTGATGCTAAACTTTCCAAGTGTCTCAAGTTCAAGAATGGGTTGAGACAAAAAATCAAGCTAGGGATTAGATGTCATTAGATTCGTAGGTATAGTGAGTTGGTGGATAAGATCAGGATTTATAATGAAGATAGCTGAGCTCGATCTTCTCACTACAAGCAATTAGGTGAGAATAAACATAAAGGCCAATTTCAAGGAAAACCTTATGTGACTCTAGCTGATAAGGGAAAATAAAAGGTTTTAGATGGGAAGAAGCCAAGTGGGGGAGAAGGTTTCGTTCCTCTCAAGTGCTACAAATATGGAGAATCAGGTAACAAGTCTGATGTGTGAAACAACCAAGTGGTGAGATGCTACAGATGCGGTAAGAGAGGTCATCGGGTTGGTGATTGCCTAAATGAAGGATCAACTTGTTTCAATTGTAGTGAAGAGGGACACATTAGTACTCAGTGTCAGAAACTGAAGAAGATTGCTACAACTTCCCAGACCAATGGTAGAGTGTTTGCTTTGTCTATTTTTGGGAAGAGTTTCTTGATGGATTTGGCGTGTTTACCCTTGCACCAAATCAACATTATTTTGGGGATAAACTAGTTAGAGTTCAATTTTGTACATATCAATTGGTATGCCAAGACGGTAGATATTCTGGAGGTTGGTGACCATGGTGAGTTGATGTTCTTGTCGGCTAAACACGTGGATGAAGTTCTAAGAGATGAAGCTCAGATGTTTGCAATGTTTGTATCATTAAAAGTTGATCAGGAGGCTGTGGGTGTCAAGTTACCGGTTGTTAGTGAATTTCCATATGTGTTTCTGGACGACATAAGTGATTTGCCTCCAGAACGTGAAGTAGAGTTTGTAGTGGATTTGGTATCAGGTACTAGTCCTGTGTCGATGACTCCTTATCAGATGTCAGCGTCTGAATTGTGTGAGTTGAAGAAGAAACTAAAGGAATTAATTGATAAGAAGTTTGTTCGACCGAGTGTTTCTCCTTGGGGTGCTCTGGTGTTGTCAATGAAGAAGAAAGATAGAAATATGAGGTTGTGTGTCGATTATAGATGGTTGAATAAAGTGACTATAAAGAATAAGTATCCACTTCCAAGAATCGACGATTTGATGGATCAGTTGTTAGGGGCTTGTGTGTTTAGCAAGATTTATTTTAGATCTGGTTATCGTCAAATTCGAGTTAAGCCTGATGATATTCCGAATACGGATTTCAGGACCAAATATGGTCACTATGAATATATTGTGATTCCATTTGGTGTATCCAATGCACCTGGTGTGTTTATAGAGTACATTGATGATATTATGATATATTATAAGTCGGAAGAAGAACATGCCGAACATCTTATGATTGCTTTGTAGATTTTGAGAGAGAAGAAGTTGTATGTGAAATTGTCAAAGAGTGAATTTTGGTTGAATGAAGTAAGTTTCCTTGGTCATGTAATTTCAAATGGTGGAATTATTGTATATCCTTCAAAGATTGATGTTGTGTTTAATTGGGAGACTCCAAAGTCAGGTACAAAAATCTGAAGTTTTCTAGGATTGGCAGGTTATTAGCGGAAGTTTATTGAAGGCTTTTCAAAATTGGTGTTACCTTTGACTCAGTTAACTCGAAAGAGACAAGCTTATGTGTGGGATGTTGCATATGAAAAGAGTTTGTTGAATTAAAGAAGAAATTGATGACTACTCCAGTGTTCATTTTGCCTAATCCGAGCGAGTCTTTTGTGGTGTATTGTGATGCATCGAAGATGGGACTCAGAAGAATGTTGATGCATAATGGTCAAGTAGTTGCCTATGCTTCTAGAAAATTAAGAGTTTATGAAAGGAATTACCCTACACATGATTTAGAGTTGACATCAGTGGTGTTTGTGTTGAATATTTAGAGATATTATCTCTTTGGTTTGAAATTAAAGGTGTTCAGTGATCATAAGAGTTTGAGATATCTGTTTAATCAGAAGGAACTGAATATGAGGCAAAGAAGGTGGTTGGAATTGTTGAAAGATTTTGAATTTGATTTGAGTTACCATCCTGGTAAGGCGAATGTGGTTGCAGATGATATGAGTAGGAAAACATTGCATATGTCGATGCTGATAGTGAAAGAACTCAAGATGATTGAATAGTTCAGAGACATGAGTTTGTTGTGTGAGACTACCTCCGATAGTGTGAAGTTGGGGATGTTGAAATTGACTAGTGATATTGTGGAAAGATCCGAGTAGGACAACAATCTGATTTGAAGTTGGTTGATCAATTGACTATGATTAACCAAGGTAACATAGGTGAATTCTGAATTGACGAGAATGGTGTAATGAAATTCTGAGATAGGGTGTGTATTCCAGATGTCCCAAAAATTAAGCAGATTATTTTAGAGGAAGGACATCGTAGTAGGCTGAGTATTCATCTTGGTGCTACAAAGATGTATCAAGATTTACAGAAATTGTTTTTATGGTCGGGTATGAAAAGAGATATTGCTGAATTTGTACATCTGTGTTTGGTTTGTCAAAAGTCAAAGGTAGAACATCAGAAACTGTATGGAATGATGCAATTGCTGAATATTCTAGAATGTAAATGGGATATTATTTCCATGGATTTTGTGTCGGGTTTACCGAAGACTGCGAGAGGAAACGATTTGATTTGGGTGATTGTTGATAGATTGACTAAGTCAACTTATTTCTTGCCGATGAAGATTAATCATTCTATGTAGAAATTAGATGAGATGTATATTGAGGAAATTGTAAAGTTGCATCGAATACCGTCGAGTATTGTATCGGATAGAGATCTGCGATTTACGTCGAGGTTTTGGAAGAGTTTACAAGATACTTTGGGTACTAAGTTTAGGAGGAGTTCTGCATATCATCCATAGACAGATGGTTAAACATAGAGGAATATAAAATCTTTAAAGTATTTATTAAGGGCATGTGTACTGGACCATAGGGGAGCTTGGGACAATCATTTTCCATTGATTGAGTTTACCCACAACAACAATTTTCATGCAAGTATTGGCATGGCACCGTATGAAGCGTTTTATGGTAGGCGGTGTATGTCTTCATTGTGTTGGTACGAATCAGGCGAGGGTGTTGTACTAGGACATGAGATAGTGCAAGAGACAATCGATATGATTAAGATAATCCAAGAGAGAATGAAGGCGTCGCAGAGTCATCATAAGAGTTATCGTGATAAGAGAAGGAAGGCACTTGAGTTCCAAGAAGGAGATCATGTGCTCTTGAGAGTTACTCCAGTGACTGGTGTCGGGCGAGCTTTGAAGTCTAAGAATCTCACTTCATGTTTTTTGGTCCGTATCATATTTTGAAAAGGATAGGAGAGGTAACATATTGGGTTACGTTACCCCTCTCGCTTGCGAATTTGCATGATGTGTTTCATGTGTCGCAATTGAGGAAGTATGTATGTGATTCGTCGCATGTAATCCAGATGAACGATGTACAAGTTAGAGATAATCTGACTGTTGAGGCATTACCCTTGCAGATAGATGACCGAGAAATGAAGCAATTGCAAGGAAAATAAATTGCGTTGGTAAAGGTATTCTGGGGTGGACCAGCTGGTGAAAGTTGGACTTAGGAGCATGGAGATCAAATAAAGGAGTCGTATCTGACTCTGTTTGCTTCAGGTGCATTTTCGAGGAAGAAAATTCCTTAAGTGGGGGAGAGTTGTAACACCCCGATTTCGTGATTTAATTTTTGTAGCTTATTGTTATGAATATTTGGTGTTTGTTGGATTTTTTGTTGTGTCGATTGATGAGATTATTATAAATTATTTTAATAAATAGTAATAGTAAGGATAATTATATTAGATTATTCAAATTATTATTATTTGATTAAAATAAGGGATTTAGAGGTCTTGAGGGTATATTGGTCATTTGTGGAGACTAAGTTGAGGGTAAAGTGGGAAAAAAGTTGTTGCTCCCGGGATTTTCATCCTAGTACAAACACGAAAGTGACGCGGAAAAGGTAGAGTCGCCAACCAGGCATTTTTATCCCGAAGGAATGGGAAAGGTAATGCTGCACAAACCTAAGGAAGAAGGAAAGGACGAGGCATTGGGAACCAAAGATCTAGGTCCAGAAGTCTGTTACAAACTGGGAAGGTATTAGCACCCCAGACCGTCCGCCATACCCGACGGGATCCATGCTTGTTAGTCTGTTTCAAAGGGTGAGAAATAAGATGTTGTTTGAACGATAGAAATGATAACTGGAATTTGAACTGAAATGAGAAAAGGAATCGGAAAAAAATGGAAAGAAATGGGGGAAATGTAGGGAAAATAAAGAATATGTTCGAATGGGCCCTACCCCGCTGCCTACGTACCTCATCGGGAAAATGAGGATCAGAGTCGACGTAGTTCGCCTAACTAAGGCGGGAACTTGTTTGTGTTTTTTAGGATGACGTTGCCATAGCTCAAACTCAGGTGTTACCAGCTCTGACTCGAGGGTGTTTACCGCATCTTTGTTTGAACTGTCGAGGCAAGTCGCATTCGTCCGCAAAGATTCAGAGATGAAAAGAGAAGACATGATGTCTTTGTTGATTGTCTTTTATAAGAAGTGTTTTGAGTTTATCGTTTGTGAAGGTAGCCTCATGATTAGACTTGTGCGTCATGCTAGACAAGCTCACACTATTCCAATATGGAATGAATATGAGGGCCCCATGGAATAAGGCTATACACAAGATTACTTCCATCCTTTATTATGTGTCTTTTGAATTTTCTGTTTGGAGATGAGAAAAGAAGACTCAAATGGAGAAAGGACAAATCTAAGAGGGACTAAGACACAACCCTAAATTATTCATTCAAAAGAAATCCTATGGTTAGTGAGGTATTCTAATCCTAATGAAGAAAGAAAAAGAAGGAAAGAGAATTAGAAATCAACTTATTTCCTAAGGAAGGTAAGTTGTTTCTAAGAGAGCAAAAGGGGAAAACCTATGGTCAAAGCACAAGGTGCTGAGGCAAACACAATTAAAATGCACAAGAGATGAGAATGAAGTAAAGCTTACCTCAATCTTCCCCCCTACAAAACAAATGTTAGCATGATGAAGCAATTTGAACAATTATAGCATGGTAGAATTCAAAGAAGAACTCACACTAGTTAATAAAGGCACTAATGAACTTCTAGGCCTAAAGTCAAGGGTGAATTTAAAGTCCAGAACCTAACACTAAATGGAAGTGTTTAATGACATGAAATCAAAGGAGGAAGAAGATATTCAAGTCATAAGGATTCAAACTAAAGAATGAAAGATGAAGGAAGGAACATGGAAACATGGTTTTCAAAGTAAGAAAAATGACTTAGAAATAAAACCAAACATGACCAATGAAGTTTGAACTTCCCATACAAAAACCAGGGGTTTGATGAAAAGTTAAGATGTGATCTAAACACAAAATAATGATCACAAGATTAGTATTTAAAGGCTAAGGTAGAAGGAAGGGAAAAATTAGGGTTTATGAAGGCATATGTGACTTATGATTCAAGTAACCAACACAAATCAAAATAAAAGACCTAAAATGGATTCTAAACATTCAAAGCCCTTTAATGGACCCTATAAGACTCAACTTAAGGACCTCAAATGAATGGCATAAATGCCTTACCAATTCTTGAACAAAAGGATAAGGAAAAAGGACCAAAATATGACCTATGATGCCAAATACTTGGAAAAATAGCAAAGGACATTGAAAAATTACGAAAATTTGCAATAAAATATAAAATCCAGAAGGTGATTCATGTCTAAAAAATCTCACAAAAAAATCCTATTTTTATCTATCCAAATGGATGCTAGAATTGAATTAGAGTTTATAGGTACCAAGACCAAAGAAAGGGTTCAAAAGAAGACCAAACATGACCTAAAAAATGAACAAAAATTATTTTTGGGAAGTTTGATAAGTCCTCTAAATAGGTCAAGAAGAATGGTACCAAAATTAATCATGGTTAGGGAAAACAAAAATGGACAAAATTATTGGTCAGCAATGTAAAAAATAGAAAGAAAATAAGATGGGGAATGAATTCTGATTTGAAAATAAAATGAAAATGGAATTAAAAATTATAGAAAATTTCTAAAAATGTCAATGATAAAGGATGATTTTTTTGGGAATTTTTAGAGGTCGTTTGGTATTTTAATAAAATCAAAATGAGAAACGAAATAAAATGAGAACAAGAAGTAAAAGAAATAAAATTCAGTGGGTCTGAGGGGTACAAGAAGTAAAAAAAAAAAACTGAATTGGGCTGAACCCACACGCACTGGGGGTATCAAAAGAAAGGCTAAGAAATTGTTCCCAAGCTAATGGCATGTGCAAGGGATGTGAATTTTAATGTGCTGGCTGAATCTGGTGCGTTAGATTGACAAGATCCACGGGCTGGGACTTAAAGATGCAATAAATCCTAGGACACTGTTCCGGTGACCGGAGACAATTTCCGGTCACCTTCTCTGTTCATACTCCGGTTAGGGTAATCACCAACCTCCATGAAAATGCAAGCTATGGCTATCAAACTCTTCCTCTCATTGAGTACAACAATAATACAACCTTAGATTTTGCTTAGAGTTCATGAATTTTGCAAATCGAAGCACACAAGATTCAACCTAGAAACTGCATCTAAGTACTTATGGTGCCTATCAACTAGCCAGTGTTTGCCATGCTCCTATTGAGCTTCAATCAACACCAAATAGCCAAAAAACATTGAAATCGAGCAAGATGAATTGAGTGACAAACCTGAAATGCAGCGGTGCTAAAAGTTACAGAAATCCAGAGAGGAGATTCCAAGGACTTCTATGCTTGCTCTTGATCCCTTATAGAGTGAAATAAACACTTTGCTGATGCCAAATCTTGATGAATTGATGAAGATGCAAGGAAATTCAGAATCGTGCAATGGTTGAATCTTGGAGTTTCAAGCCATTGCAGCCATGGAACTGGTGCTAAACATGATGTTGATGATGACTTGACGGTAAGCGCAATACTGTGACTTGTAATGAATGAAATCCTTACCAATTTGCAGAGGTTGAATCTGATGCAACTTGAAGAATTTCAGCTGAATGCAGCCATGGCAATGCAACTTGAGTTGATGTTGATGAAGCTCAATGAAGAAGATGATGGAAGCATGTGATTGATGAGGCTTGATCTTCTAATGTGCAATGATCTTGCAGAGAAAATGCAGAGCAAAATTTGGAGGATTTCGGTGTGACTCAAGTGAAATGTGAAGCTCCCCCTTAACTCAAATGTACCTCATGCTTTTATAAAGCTCTTAACCCTTGGTTGGACAATTAGAACTAGGGTTAAACTCTGGTTAACTGAGTTGAGGTTAGTTACAAGTGAGTAAGGTTTGTTAGAGATGAGTTGGAGTTGGTTATGGTGAGGGTGAAGTAAATTGTGAAGCTGATTCAGTTTGATAGTATGCACAACTCACTCATAAACTTAGTCCCATGAACTGTCATTGCCTTCTTATATGTCAAATAGAAGCTGTTAGCAGAAAAACAAGCTTATGTATCGATGCATGACTCGTATGAATCTATACATGTTAGCTATATAACATATATGAGTCGATACATAGATGTATGAATCGATGCATACTAAAGCTTTTGGTTATTTCCATCAAGTTAATTCAACCATGCATCAATACATATCACGAATGAATCGATACATAACCTATTTCCAGAAACAACAATGAAGTATGTATCGATTCAACACTCGTATGGATCTATACATAACATAAAAGAAGCATGTATCGATACAAAATTCGTATGGATCGATCCATACAACAACAAATTCCTTTTTTGTGATTAACAAAGACTTGTATCGATGCAAAGCAAGAATGTATCGATACATACACAAGCAAAAATGTTTTTTTTTAATGATTTCTCCATCATTACTTGATCAAACTTGGTCCCTAGGATTCTTGTGGCCCTAATTTCATGATTTTGATCTCAACAAGTCAGGAGTTGACCTTCTGCTCAGTCTGGTTGACTTTTCCCCAAATTCTTTGATTTTCAATCAACTGAACAAATGAACCTCTTCCAAAATGATTCTATGGATGAAATTTTAACCCTATGTACTTGACATCATGTAGAAAACAATGAAATCAAGCTTGGATCAAAATCTCACTGAGAAGCCCAGTTAATTAGAAACCCTAATTTGGCTCATTTTGTTAGGAGGTGTTGCACTGCTTGCATTCTTTGATCAATTCACTTCTTTCTATGGCTTGTGGCTTCAAATGAAGACTTGTGGGATATTGTGAACCCTTTGAAAAATGTTGTGAATACATATTGCCCCTTTGGTTTCTTTTGGATGGCTCTCAATTGCTTCAACCACTGATCATAAGCCTCACCTCAGCTATGATGAATATGATGCAATGTTTTTTTTTCATGACATGAATTTGAGTATGCAAAGTGATGTGCTAAATGCTAATAAAATGAGAGGGAAAATTTTGGGGTGTTAAAAAAGTATTAGGGGTATGCTTTACTGATTAGTGAGAGGGGATTTTGTTCATTCGTAACATTTTATAGAAAAGGAGGAAAAACTCTGAAGAACAAAGGAGAAGAGGCTAGGGCTTAAAGGATCGTCGGGGAATTCCAGGGAAGACCATAAGAAAGCGACATTTTAAGGTATGGGGAGTATCGCCTTTCAATGTTCATGATGTATGGTTTAGGTATTGTGGATAGTTGAGGTTTTAGGGAAAAACTTAGAATTTTGATATGTGGAATTGGTATATTTTGATGAATTGTCGTGTGATGTTTGTTGTAAATGATGTATGTGTATTAGATATAGGTTTTAATACTGAAATCTGTGAGTAAATGTGGAAAAAAACTGGTTTTAGGGGTGAATTTCGTAGCAGGGGTTATGTTGTTATCACATGGTTTTTTTTGTCAGAAATCACGCAACCCACTTAGCGCGCTTTGAAGAATTTTAGACTCCAAGAGTCAGTGAGTAGCGCACTTAGCGTGAGGCCAGGTGCGCTTAGCATGAACTGTAAGTGAAAAAGTGGTGTTTTAATTGTGGAAAATTATTTGATAATGTGTAGACATGTTGTAATGATGTTGTGATGTGTTGTACTTGTTGACATGTGTAATTTTGATGTTTTAATGATTATCTATGAAGAATATGATGTTAAGTAGTATTAAATAACCTTTAATGTTGTATAGATGACATGTTGATATGTATGTTAAATTAACTGATGAATTTTCATGAATGCGGATGCAAGTTGTTGAATTACCAAGTTGATATGACAATGGTGTTACGCCTTGCACTCATAGCATACTTATGTTGTTGGAGGCTTTGATCCCATCGTGTGGATCAAGGTGATGCTGTTTATGTTGTACTCCCTTGCGAAGGGTAGATGGCCCAGTGTCTATCACATGTTGAAATCGGTACCATGTGCTTTTATGACATTGCATTTCACTCTTGGTGTCATAACATGATGCATCTGTGTTAATTAGAAGTTTTGATGAGTTGAGTAAGTTGGTGGGTGAGAATTTATGATGTGTTGTTATACGATGAATGTTACTCGCTTATCTTTACTTATGTCATTTATATTGGATTGTGATTACTCACCATGCTTATTTAAATGTTACCTCTACATGGGTAACATGCAGATACTCAAGAAGGATAACTTTCAATGTGTGGAGTCTGTAACACCCCAAAATTTGCCCTCTTATTTATCACCGATTCCGAGTAGCTTATGCTTCATTTCCGTGTCATCCTGCATATTCGTCCATACATTGCATAATAAAAAACAATAATAGAAAGCATACATCATTGGTCGAGGCACGGGGCATGCGATCACGGGTTATTTGGCGACTATTGGGTCTCAGAAGGAAAATAATCTCAAAAAATATGACCAAGACCATATATCCCAGATTTCCCACCAAAAAGTAGAAAATTCAAGTTTTAGTTGATGTAACGGGTTACCTCAGGGGTAGTAACCAGTTACCTATTGAAATATGAAGGAAAAGGCCAATTTTTGTATTGGTAACCGGCTACCTCATAGGTAGTAACCGGTTACTTCGTACAAAATTGCAAAAAATTCAAAAATCAGTTGGTTGTTTCCATCCACCCTCCATTTTCACTTTGCCTTGTATTTCCACCAAGTTCTAGAACATTCCACATTCTTCCAAAGGAATACTCCCAGAATATGCCAAGGAATATTCCAAGAATATGCCAATGGAATATTTTAGGAATATTCCCAACCAACCCTTAGCTTAGGATCCGAGCCTAGTGTCCAAACCTCGTGCTTAACCTAAACCTAACTCCAAAGCTAACCCCTATATAAACCTTGTTCATCAAGCCAAAAAGAGATTAGCCACATTTCACAAATTTCACCATTCTCACAATCTCAATTATCTCATTTCTCTCCATTTTCCAAACTCACACCAAAGCTTCATCATCATCAAGATTCTTCAACTTTTGCATTGAAACTTGAAGAATCGGAAGCTAAGCCTCCACCATTTTCATCAATTCATCGGATTATCAAAGAAGTTGCTACGGTTGCGGTGTTTATTTCACCATTCGGAAGTGGTTTCAGATAATTATAACCAATCGCATTTATTTTGCGCATTCACGAATCGAAGCTCCGGAACTCCGATTTTCTCTACTTCCGCGTATTGCTCGACATTGCAACAATTGCCAAAGCAAGCCTCCGCTTTGTAGGTTGAGGAATTTGTAATCACTTCTCATTTTAACTTATTTATCTTCATCTCGCTTTGCGCGTTCTTCGTTTTTCTTGCTTTTTTGATACTTTGGTTGGTTTGATCATATGAGCTAGAATTGTAGAGTGATCGTAGTGTTAATAGGTGTTAGAATGTTGCATCTAGGTATGATTTTCGTTCTAGGTTGATAGGCATTAGAATATTACTTATTTGAATAAGTTGCTACTGGTTTTTGCATGAAAATGCAAAAAACAATTATTCTGGTTGCAGAGTAGTAACCGGTTACCTATGTTAAAATTGCTGAAAATCCCCGGAGTGACAGCTGGCGACTATGTTGGGCAAAATTCCAGAATCTTTGGTTTCCCCTTTGAGAGTCAATCCTAGGGCTTGTTTGTTTTTGTTTCCTTGGGTGTTTAGCTGTTTGCTGCTGTGTGCTTTAGTTTAGCTTTATTGCTTTTATTTACAACTTTATTTATCGCTTTCAGTATTTTATGTTCCATGCATCATATATATACTGGTGTGTCTAGCTGTGCTGGTTTTCTTTGGTGGGATAGGGTTACTGTGTACCAAGGCTCAAGTGCACCCTAGACTTTAACATGGACAGACATTATACTTCCATGGTGTGTCACCATGATGAGTGGTGGTGTGTTCCACCCCCAGAGTGTGACCGTCTTGGAAAAATTATGTGTAGGTATTTCATCCACTTCAGGGTACGACCTCGATAGTTATGTGCATCTGTGGACCGATCATTGAGGACCTTAGTGAAACAACCCTCTCTAGTGATGACAGTGGCATACCACATTTGTTGGCAAACCTACTCGCATCTGAGGGCCCACTGGGAACTCGTATAAGATGGCATGGTTCACTCATAGGAACTCAGTTAAAGAAAATTGTTCGTATGACAATAGTACTGTATCCTAAGGGCTGAATGTACTATTGTTTCTCGATTCAGTGCTTGAAGCTAGGAACTTATGAGGGATGCTTGTTTTTTCCCGGACTCAACTAAGACCTCCCTGAGTAGTACATACTGCTAAACTGATTCCATGATATGGTTATTATGCCATTTCTCGGAAATGGTGAACGTATTATTGTTATTCGACTTTGAGAGTCCGTGATGTTGACCTGAGGTAGCACACCCGTGAGATTGAGAGGGGTTTACAGGTTTGCAGGAACCCTAAAATTCCAACATACCCGCTTTGCCAGTGTTACTTTGTGATATGATTCAGTTCTATATGGTATTTGGTTGTGGATTCTGGAATTTCTGCCCAGAGATAATGACTCTTCACTGACACTTGGTTATCCGCTCAACACCAACACAAACACGACCCTGATCACATGCCTTGCATTGCATAACATCATGACATCATTAATCATTTGTGTTCTTTTTCATTCTCAGGGTTGCATACTGTTCCCAATTCTGGTCGGATTTCTTGCTCAGAAATGGAGGATTTCGGGAAGAAGAATATCCATTATAAGTTCTTCGACACTAAGATAGAGATGATAAACTAGATAGTGTCTCTTATCACTCCACATCATGTTGAAGATTTCCGGAAGGCTTACGGGGGTATTTGTCGATATGATAGTAGACCTGGACAGTTCTGAGAAGAGCGATATTTATACATTGTTGCAGTACTACGACCCTCGGCTCCGATGCTTTACATTTCAAGACTTCTAGTTGGGTCCTCTGTTGGAGGAGTATGCTTTAATCTTAAGGGTTCCTTTGCAGGATCAGGTTCCTTTTAATTCAGAGATGGCTAGACCTACGCCTGCTGACATTGCTGAAGCTCTTTATTTGAGCCTATCTTTTGTATCTACGAATCTGAATACTGCCAAAGGGGGAATGTCCGGTTTTTCTTTAGAATTCTTGGTGAAGAAGGTTGAAGAGCTTGCCGCAGAAGATTAGTGGAGTTCTATTTGTGCTATCATGGCCCTCTCTATCTACGAGATCATTCTGTTTGCAGATATCGACAAGTTTGTAGACATGAATGCAACAATGAAGCGGGATATAAAGCTTGTATCATGGGAATAAAGGAGGCTATTAATCTCAGGATTAAGACCCTCAATATATTTGGAGATTCAACTCTCGTAGTTAACCAGATTACCAACGAGTGATTTACACATCAACCTCACTTAATTCTATATTGGGGTTATGCGAGAATACTGTTGACATTCTTCACAACAATAAAGCTCCAATATGTACCACGGGCCGAAAATCAATTTGTCGATATGTTGGCTACACTCTCTTCAACTATCAAAGTGTTATGTTGGAATTATGTCACCAAGATTGACATATCACGGCTTGATATACCAGCGTATGTGTTCGCTGCTGATGCAATATTTGATGATAAGCCATGGTATCATGATATTAAATGCTTTTTGAAGGATAAAGAATACCCATCTGGGGCATCATCCAACGACAAGAAGACTTTGAGGCGACTTGCTGCAAGTTTCTTCTTAAATGTAAACGGTGTGTTGTATAAGAGAAACTCTGACATAGTCTTGCTCATATGTGTGGATAGACACGAAGCAGACATGTTAATGCAGGAAGTCCACGAGGGATCATTTGGTACCCATGGCGGAGGATATGCAATGACCAAGAAATTATTGAGATCAAGGTATTACTGGTTAACAATGGATGCTGATTGTTGTACATATACTCGGAAGTGTCACAAATGCTAGATTTGCACAGACAAAGTGCATGTACCACCAAGCCCGCTGAACATCATATCATTTCCTTGGCCCTTTTTTATGTGGGGCATTGACATGATCGGGAAGATCGAGCCTACTTCTTCGAACGACCATCGTTTCATACTGGTCGCAATTGATTACTTCACCAAATGGGTCGAAGCAGTATCTTATGCCAACGTCACCAAATAGGTTGTGGCCAAATTTCTGAAAAGAGACATTAATTGCAGATACGGAGTGCCCGAAAGAATCATTATTGACAATGGTTCTAATCTGAATAACAAGATGATGGTTGAGTTGTGTCGGGACTTAAAAATACAACATCACAATTATTCTCCTTACCGGCCAAAGATGAATGGCGCGGTCGAGGAAGCTAATCAGAATATCAAGAAGATTGTGCAGAAAATGGTTGTCACCTACAAAGATTTACATGAGATGTTACTATTTTCCTTGCATGGGTACAAACGTCAGTCAAGTCGTCTATTGGGGTAACACCGTTCTCACTTGTCTATGGTATGGAAGTTTTCCTACCTGTTGAAGTTGAGATCCCTTTCTTGAGGGTAATGATGTACGTCAAGCTTGATGAGGTTGAATGGGTAGTTCCCAATACAATCAGCTGTGTCTGATCAAAGAGAAGAGGCTTGTAGCCGTCTACCATTTGATCAGAGAGTACATCCTCGGGAGTACCAAGTTGGTGAACTTGTGCTCAAAAGAATCCTTCCTCCAGGTACAGATCACATGGGTAAGTGGAATCCGAACTATGAAGGTCCATTCGTGGTTAAGAAAGTTTTCTCAGGTGGAGCTCTAATGCTTACAACCATGGATGGTGAAGACTTCCAATCCCTTGTCAACTCAGACGCAGTTAAAAAATACTTTGCATAAAGAGACCCGCTGGACAAAAACATAATAAAAGTCTAGGCAAAAAAAGGCATCCCGGCGAACAAAAAACAGAATAAAAAGGCTCGGGAAAAAGTTAGGGATATAAATAAAAAATGTACACCTGGTGAGTTGAAAATCCGCATTGGACAGCTCAGGAAAAAAAGGGTATCCCGGTGGATTGAAAACCCGAAAGGGCGGTCCACGCAAAAGAGAGGATAAGCGAATGACTGTGATCTGAGTTATCTGTACTACATCGTCGTCCCACATAACATGGTAATATCTAAGGGATAGGAATCAGTCCAATCATCGTCTTCAGAAAGCAAGATCATGAATGGATAAATCTTGAAGACATATCGGTCATAGCAGAATTGAAACTCATTGGAAT
Source organism: Lathyrus aphaca (assembly GCA_963966055.1). Taxonomy (NCBI): domain Eukaryota; kingdom Viridiplantae; phylum Streptophyta; class Magnoliopsida; order Fabales; family Fabaceae; genus Lathyrus; species Lathyrus aphaca. The sequence continues at coordinate 423,965,235 of OZ014519.1, read as the reverse complement.
GTCGTTCACATTGCCATTAGGATAGTTTCTTTTTCTCAGTTTATAGTGATCACCTCTTTCCATGTGGTTGCTTCTTGATGTATCTTTTCCTATTCACATGCCCATCAATAAAAGAATATTCACTCAAAAAGCTTTTTCCTTGTTCTTATTTTTATATGTTTTATTTGCAAAAATGTCCTGAATTTTTTATAAAAGAAGATTACATCTAAACGAGGTGGCTTTACGAATAACATGTGAAAGGGGAAAACATTTAAAATCACTTTGAATGTTAAGTAACACCGGATGGTTAACTCGTACCACATAATTCCCCGAGGCATACATGTACAAACTTTGTTATTGCAGGTTTTGCAGACATAAAGAGAAAGATATCACCGACTAACATTCCCCAATAATAGTCCCTTCCCTATAGAGAGAGAGAAGCCTTCAAACTCTTATCTCTTGCAGAGGGTGATCCCTAATATCCTCAATAGAGTTCAAGAAGGAACCATCCCCAAATGAGTCAGAGTAGGATGGTAGATCCCTAACAGAAATTCAAGATCAATTGAACAGTTCTCATCCCCGAGCGGAGTTGCCACATTGAAGTTTTCCCAGCAGGCAGCTGAAAGCTTTGTTTCTCCACAAAGTTAGAATTATAAGAGTTCCCTCCTCAGCAAGAGTTTGACCAAACATCTCCCCATCCAAGTCTGAAGATGGTCTTTCCCCACAAAGTTTCATGATTGGGTTTCACTCATCATTGAAGTATTCCCTAGAGAAGACGCCAATTTATTTTTGGCCAGTGTAACAAGTGAATGCAGACAGTTGTTCACATCTCATTCCTCATCCAAAGTCAAACATGTTATCGAAATATCTTGATCTCGGTCCTCAGCAGAATGTTAGTCAGAGCGTTCTTGTCCCCAGCGGAGTTACAAATGGTATTCTCCCCTACAAAAGTAGTTTCCGAGAGGATTTTATCTTCTCAACTCTTCAAGGCCCACATCTCTGTGGCAGGCCAGTAGTCATCTGGTTCATCATAAAAGACAAATTTCTAAGTCATAAATCCTATGATCTTATGCTCTCATCTTCCTAGTTATGGATCCTATGATGCCACATCCTGATTACCTCATGATTGGGTTGTAAGTCCTATGATATTACAATACTGTTTGCAAGGCCCACATCCCTGTGGCAGGCCAATAGTCTCCTGGCTCATTACAAAAGATAGCATTGTGAAGGCCCACATCTTCGTGGCAGGTCAGTAGTCTCCTGGATTATTACAGAAGATAGCATTGTGAAGGCCCACATCCTTGTGGAAGACCAGTTAGTCCTGGTTCATACACATCTCTGTGGCAGGCCAGTAGTCATCTGGTTCATCATAAAAGACAAATTTCTAAGTCATAAATCCTATGATCTTATGCTCTCATCTTCCTAGTTATGGATCCTATGATGCCACATCCTGATTACCTCATGATTGGGTTGTAAGTCCTATGATATTACAATACTGTTTGCAAGGCCCACATCCCTGTGGCAGGCCAATAGTCTCCTGGCTCATTACAAAAGATAGCATTGTGAAGGCCCACATCTTCGTGGCAGGTCAGTAGTCTCCTGGATTATTACAGAAGATAGCATTGTGAAGGCCCACATCCTTGTGGAAGACCAGTTAGTCCTGGTTCATATCAAAGAATTTTGTAAGGCCCACATCTATGTGGCAGACTAGTTAGTCATGGTTCATACAACAGACTTCTTCAAGACCCACATCCTTGTGGCAGACCAGCTAGTTCTGGTTCATACAAAAGACTTTTTCAAGGCCCACGTCTCTGTGGCAGGCCAGTGGTCCCCTGGTTCATTATAAAGGATAGTATCCAGTTATGTTTGGATTAGACCTTGAGAAGCATATATGTTTGATAGATAGATTGCACCTTTCAAGAAGAGGATTTCACAATGCATCTTGATCAACACTTGTTTGTTTTACAGACTTTGTTGCAAAGACCCACACTTGTGGTAGGCCAATAGTCATCTGGTTCATTATAAAAGACAATCTTCCGAGTCTTAAATCCTATGATGTTATGTGCTCATGATTGGTTTGTAGATCCTATGATATTATAATACTGTTTCAAGGCCCACCTCTGTGGCAGGCTAGTAGTCATCTGGTTCATTATGAAAGACACTTGTTCGAGTCGTAAATCCTATGATGTTAGGAGCTCATATCCTGGAGCATGGATTTGGGATACCATTTCCTAATGTATTTCAGTTGGTTGTCGATATCGCTCCCCAGATTTTCATCCCGGTGCAAACGCGAACTGGTGTCGGCGATGTTGAAGGTCGAGGTTGAATAGAGTCGCCAGCTAGTAATTTTTATCCCGAAGGAAAGGTAATGCTACATAAACCTGGAAAGATATGGATAAGACGGTTGCAAACCAAAGAGACTGAGTAAGGGGGTAGGTTACGACCTGGGAAGGTATTAGCACCCAGATCGTCTGTCATACTTGATGGGATCCACGCTTACTTGATTGAAATTCTGGGATCAGGTACGTGATGTCGAATGAGATGTTTAAACACTTGAAGACTTAAACAAAACTTAAAGTGCAGGTAAATTAAACAACACAGGAAATTGTTAACCCATTTCAGTGTATCTCCACACTTACATCTGGGGGCTACCAAGCCAGGAAGGAAATCCAATATAAGTAATATTAATTCTGGACTTAAACCACTCAGTTTAATCCTTCACTTAATAACTACCCAAGGCAATTTCTACCTAAGACACAACTTAGATATGAGTACCAACGCACTCCCCCTCAATCACACAGTGATATGTTACAATGTTTAATAAAATTGAAGTCACACTTAAAACACAACAACTTGATTTTACTTCACAGTTTCAATCAAGACACAATACACTTTTGCTTAAAAGCTCATAAAGTGATACACATATAAAACCTGCTATTAAAACACAAACACCCTATTTAGTCTTCTTAATTTCGTTCTCTATTCTGAGAGTTTTTGTTCCTTAAATAAATGCTTGAATTTTGGGCTTTCTGTAGGTTATCCAGTCCTGATATGCATGCTGTCATCACCTTGAATTAGGGTTTGTTACTTCCTTGATTCTAGGTGAGATAGTTCTTCTGTTATACTGAAATCATATAACTAATCTCCCTACAGATGCACCTTGTATTGTTTATCCATTCACAATTTATTCCAGATAAATTCCCTGAATTTACTCAGTTCTGTTGTGCATTATTTAATTCTGGTAGCAGGTTTGAGATGTCACAACATCTGGTGTGACATCCTGAAATCTGAACTTACTTCATTAACTTATACAATGTCACAACATCTGGTGTGACATCCTGAATTAAGTTCATTAACTTATACTCTGTTTGATAATGTCACAACATCTGATGTGACATCCTGAACTAAGTTCAACACTTCTTGTTGGTCAAAAATTATGCCAATTCTAAACATCTACAAACTCCCCCTTTGGCTAATTTTTGGCTAACACAATCTTCTGGTTTTATCAGAGTGCAACAGAGTTTCATTTATCAGAGTGCAGCAAAGTTCTTTTCTGTTTAAATCATATGAGAGTTTGCTCCCCCTCAAACCTGTATGTTTTCTGACTTGTTCAACAGATTTTTCTATTAAAAAAAACTTAGTTCATAAGCAGACATTAAACAGACAAACAACTTGTTCATTAATCATGTAAACTGCAGCAGACATTGTTGTTGTTCAGTACACTTCTCTTCTCCCCCTTGTTAGACAGAAATTGGGGCCAAATTACATAAGCAGAGAGAAATACAAAATCAAAATTACAATGCTGATACAGTACACTTTCCTCACACATTTTCACTCAGAGTCTTCATATTCATTATCTTCCTCTTCTTCAGATTCATCATCAGAGTCATCATCAGTTTTAGCAGCCTTCTGAGCACTCTCTTCCATCTCCAGCCTTTGAATAATTTCCTCAAGTTTTTGCTTCCTGGCATCCAGCTCTTTGCAGGTGTTCTTCAGTTCTGCAATCAAGGCAGCCTTGGATATGGGAGTCTTTGCTTTTGAAGGTCCAGCAGATGTCCCACTGGGAGCTTCAACATCAGCAGCATGATGGCTCAAAAATAATTTGTAGTGGAAGGCCAAAGGACTTTCTCTCTTGCAGACTGAATCCTTCTCAGTGAGAATGCCTGGATACTGGTTGAGGATGATTCCACATAGTAGAGATGGAAAAGCAATAGGAAGCTTTGTTGCTGATGTTCCTGCATGCTTCAGTGTTTGATCAAATATGTAAGCCCCAAAGTCCAGCTTTGTTTGGGTGCCCACAGCATAAATAAATCTTCCCAATGCAGTTGCTATTGAAGAGGTATGATTGGTAGGGACCCAGTTAACAGTACCAATCCTATGCAGCATTGCATACTTCCTTGTTAGCAAGCTAACATAAAGTTTGCCCTTGACTGGCCAAGTTTTGACCTGATTGGCAGTGATGACCTTGCAAATTTGGTTGTCAGTCTTCCCCAGCTCATTAGGTCCATCAGATTCTCTCCCTAGGTAATGATTGATAACCCTAGGAGAGAATTCCACACATCTCCCTCTTACATAGACTTTTCTGAATTCTTTTGACTTTCCATCAGCACAGTCTTCTTGCAGGTTGACAATGAACTCCTTGACTAGCAGCTCATAGCAGGGTGAAAAATTTGAAACTGTTTTGAATAAACCAGCAGAAGATATTAGGTCTATTACCTCAGTGCACTCCAGTGCATTACTGCCCAGCTCTCTTTCAAGTTCCACCCTTCTTTGGTAGACATATTTCCATCTGCTCACACTTGACACATGATGAAAGGACACATTGTCCAGAGGAGCTTCTGGAACAGCAGAGGTAGACCTTGAAGGTGCTGGTTTCTTCTTTGGTTGGGATGTTGGGACATCCTCTTCAACATCTGAATCTGGTGGAGTTACGTCTTTCCTCTTTTGGGAATTCACCTTGCTCCATTGTTTAGTAGGTCCAAATACCACTTTGGCCTTGTCTTTCTTTGGAGTAGGCTGTTTTTTTTCAGGAGTTGCATGTCCTGCAGTATTCTTTTCCTTCCTAGCCCTAAGCCTTTTGGCTATGCTAGGGTCCACAGATGCAATGATCTCTGTGTCAGAGTCATCATCTATGGCTTCAACAGAAGGAGGTTTGGAAGTCTCCTCTTCAGCAGGAGGATCAACAGAAGCTTGGTCATCAGTGGCTTCATCATCATCATCAGTTGAGGCCTTGTGCTGGTCCTCAGATGTTTCAACATCTATTGGGACATCCTGTTGAACAGGAGTGTCCTCTTCAGCTTGATTGCTCTGTTCCTCTTGTGGAGCAGGCATGGTGTTCAAGGGAACAGATACCCCACGCACTACTCTTTGCTCAGACAGAATCCTATTAACAAGATGCTTGATGGAGGAATCCACATATTCAGAGGCTTTGGGGGTGGTGTTTGAGGATGAAGGAATCCCTTTGCTTTTGCTGAACACAGGTTCCTTTGCTCTTCTCACATTTGAAGTTCTAGGCTTTTGAGCAAGAGGAACACTTCCTCTGATTTCGTCTATGGGAGTTGTATCCATAGGTACCATAGAGATTGGGGTTGCATGCACCATATCTTCTTGGTTGAGATTCTCATCCATGATGTTAGGGTTTTGATGTTGAGACATTTTCGAATGTGGTGGAAGAAGAGTTTAGGTTTGATTGATTTTGATGAGCTCAGAAAATCAGCTTTAGCATGCAATTTGTTTTGAGAAGATAATGAGGAGATGAAGAGCTGAGAGCAAGCTGGAGCTTTTATAAAAGCCGTTACTTGGAGAATTTTAAAGAGTGGAATACACAGAGTTTTTGACCAGACTGGTGTTGCCATCTGGTGATCATGCCACACGATGTCATAGGACATGTTGGCACTTCCTGTTATATTTCACATAAGCAGATTCCCAATTTACCCCTTAGGTTTTCAAATTGGGTAGCATCCAAAGCTTTAGTAAATATATCAGCCAATTGCAGATATGTGGCTACATGTTCTAATGAGATCACCTTCTCTTCCACAAGATCTCTGATGAAATGATTCCTGATATCAATGTGCTTGGTCCTGCTGTGTTGGATAGGATTCTTTGATATGTTAATAGCACTTAAATTGTCACAGTACAATGTCATGACATCTTGTGGGACATTGTATTCTGTGAGCATTTGCTTCATCCAAACCAACTGTGAACAACTGCTACCAGCTGCAATATATTCAGCTTCAGCAGTGGATAAGGATACACAATTTTGTTTCTTACTGAACCAAGAAATCAAATTGTTTCCTAGAAAGAAGCATCCTCCTGATGTGCTCTTTCTATCATCAGCACTTCCAGCCCAATAAGCATCACAAAAGCCAGTGAGAATTGGTTCACATCCATGGGAGTACATTATGCCATAGTCACAAGTACCATTGACATATTTCAGAATTCTCTTAACCTGGTTTAGATGGCTAACTTTTGGATCAGCTTGATATCTTGCACATACACCTATTGCAAAGGCTATATCTGGTCTGCTAGCAGTCAGATATAATAGGCTTCCAATCATGCTTCTGTATAAGCTTTGGTCCACCTTCTCACCCTTGTCATCCTTTGTCAGCTTTAAATGAGTGGGGGTAGGTGTTCTTTTGTGACTTACACTGTCCATCCCAAACTTCTTGACAGTGTTCTTTGCATACTTGCTTTGGGATATGAACATTGAGTCTTCCATCTGCTTGATTTGCAGTCCAAGAAAGTAGGTTAGTTCTCCTACTAGGCTCATCTCAAATTCAGATTCCATTTGAGTGACAAAATGTTTAACCATCCTGTCTGACATCCCACCAAAGACTATGTCATCTACATATATTTGAGCAATCATGACATTTCCTTCTTCATCCTTCACAAACAAGGTTTTGTCTATTCCACCTTTCCTGTATCCTTGTTTTGTGAGAAAAGTAGTCAGCCTTTCATACCATGCTCTTGGAGCTTGCTTCAGACCATAAAGAGCCTTCCTTAGTTTGTATACATGATCTGGACAGCTTGGATTAACAAATCCCTTAGGCTGCTCCACATATACCTCCTCATTAAGATATCCATTTAGAAAGGCACTTTTCACATCCATTTGAAATAGCTTGAACTTCAGGATACAAGCAATTCCTAAAAGTAGTCTGATTGATTCAAGCCTTGCTACTGGTGCAAAGGTTTCATCAAAGTCTACTCCCTCAATTTGTGTGTATCCTTGAGCTACAAGTCTAGCCTTGTTCTTTGTAACAACTCCCTGCTCATTTGACTTGTTCTTATACACCCATTTAGTGCCAATCACATTTATGTCATCAGGTCTAGGAACAAGATCCTACACTTCATTCCTTGTGAACTAGCCTAATTCTTCTTGCATAGCACAAATCCAGTACTCATCATTAAGAGCTTCCTTGATGTTTTTAGGTTCTATTTTTGAAACAAAACAAGAACCTGAAATCACCTCTCTTGATCTAGTGATTACACCACTATTGGGATCACCAATTATCAGATCTTTAGGATGATCCTTCTGGATTCTGATGGAGGGAGGTTTGCTGGATTGTTTTGTCCTTGCCTCAGTTAGAGTGAAGTCAGGATGATCACTCTTTATTTCAGCTTCAGTCTGACTGTCAGCAAATGTTCCAACATCATCTGCAACATCTGTAGGGGCATCATCAATTATCACATTTATGGACTCCATTATGTCGTACCCCGAAAAATACGACCTTACGCGATCCGAATGGACGGAGCCGCGCGCCGGACGGACTGAAGAGTCGCCACCTAATTCTATTTATTCTCGAAGAGGGAAAGGGGAGATATAGATACAACCCGGGAGGAAAAGGATGAGGACAAAGGTCAACGGAACCATTGCCTGGGTTCGGGAGTCGGTTATGCAGGGGGAAGGTATTAGCACCCCCTACATCCATCGTACTCGATGGGAACCATCTAAGTTAACGCGCGAGAAAGGATGTCTATGCTTAAACGAATTGCTTGCTAGAGGGAAATGAGTTGAATTATAAGTTAGATTGAACCTAGGTGCTCGGCAAGGATTGAGATCCTCGTGCCTACGTACTCCCGTGTGCAATGGGAAAGTCAGAGCCTCGTAGTTCGGCCTACTAAGGGTAATGGTTGTTGATTTTATTACCTTTCGTCGATGAAAGGGTTTAGGAGTTGAAATGCACTAAAGACTATGGATAGTTTATCTCGCCCAACAAGACGAGTGTCCTGCGTCGAAATAATCGGAGCGAGTAACGAAAGCTCGTTATCCCCCTTTCTACCGCTTAAGGCTCGTGGCGTACAAATCTTCTCGTATTATTAAAGTGTTTTATTTCCTAAAGCCGCTTGACGTTGGATCAAGGGTTTGGATCTAATCGAAAATGTTTTGGTTTATTGAGGTTAGAGGGTAAATGCAAATGGAGTTTATTTTTGTGGTTTTGTTAGCGAGGCACGAATCGCTCGGCTCGCAAAGGTGGAGTGAATCCTAAACGAAAAAGATAACTGAAAAATAAAGTGCAAGTGTGCAAAGTGCAATCGCTTGGCGTTGGACCAAGGATTCGAAATTAAATAAGATGCGGAAAATAAAATGCGTACAAAGTAAGGGGAGAGGGATACAAAATAAATACAGGGGATTGCGAAAAATAAATGGTCTCGTTGTAATTAGCCCAAGAGAAAGCGTGTGTGCAGTGTGTTTGAACTATTCGAAGGCGTTCGGCCTGTTTATTCGGGACGCAACTATTCGAAGGCGTTGGACCTTTTTTGAACACAACTATTCGAAGGCGTTGGAACTTTTTCGAGCGCAACTATTCGAAGGCGTTGGACCTTTTTCGGGACGCGGCGAAATTTGGTTCGTTCACTGCCTTAGAGCCGATTTAATGAAATCGTTCTATGAGGAGTCGAATCGTAATTTTTTTAAAAAAATGCGAAAATGAATAAATAAATTGAATGAATTGAATTGCTAGAATAAAATAATGAATATGAATAACGAACAAATTAAATAAAATCAAGAATAAATAAATTAAATTAAATTACAATTTGTTTATCGGAATAATAAAAATAAAAAATTAAATACAAAGGGGGGCCTCATATTGACCAAAGATCACCGATTAAAATCGGGCGAAAATTGGCCGTTAGTTATATCATTGGCCCTAATAATAAAGTAAAAAAGTGGAAAATAATGTCTTAACAAGAATAAGTCCAAAATTACTACAACATCTCAAAATCAATCTATAAAAAAAAAGAAATTAATAGAGAAAATAAGGAGGGGTATAAATCAAACGCATGAGGATCTATAAAGAAAACTTAACCATTGGTATGAGCCCAAAAACAAATAACAGAGGGTGCAAACCGGATTGGGATGGTGTGAATAAAGAACCAACATTGGGGCCAAGCCCAGATCCATTTCATCAATAATAAACATAAAGCTAGAAAATAATAAACACAATAAAATAAAATAAAATAACTCCTCCTTTCCCTCAGTATCAAGGTCAACAATAGAAAAGGAAAAAAAAATCAAAGAGTCATTAAAGTTATTAAACAAAAAAGTAAAACTCAATAAAGGAAAACCAAAAAATAAAAACACGCTTCACAAAGTCAAAGCAACGATTTTGAAATTGGAAAACCAATAAAGGAAAACCAAAAAATAAAAACACGCTTCACAAACTCAATAAAGGAAAACCAAAAAATAAAAACACGCTTCATTAAAGTTTACAGTCCTCACCTGCTGTTCTCAGTTTTCATTTTTTTCTGACTTTCGGTTCTCACGGGTTTCATTCATCTCAAGGTGAGTCGCACGAATTTGATTTCCAGATCTGTTTTTTTTGTGATTTTCAGATTTTGTTTTGGTTTGTGTTTATGGTAATTCGTGAAAGAAATTGAAGGAGAGTGCTATGGAGAGTTTGCGTCACGATTATGGTGGTGAGCGATGAAAAGGATATGGAAAAAAGGAGATTAGTTTGTGAGTTTGAGGTAACAAATGAGTTTATTGCTGGGTTTTTTATTATTTTGTGTTGAAACTTGGCATTTGGGAATTTATTCTTGCAGCATCATTTTATAGAGTGAATTTTTTTTCTGTGATGGATGAGGGACTGTTTTTATAGAGTGAAATCAAAGGGTGAAAATTGGAATTTGTTATGAGTTTTGGATAAGAATATGAGCTGTGAATTTGTGTAATGGAATTGGTTTTGTTGTGATGAGTTTTGATGCAAAATGGGTGAGTAGAGGAATGATACGTGAAGGTGGTGACAGTAAGTGGAATCTGTTTTTTTGAAAGTGACATTTAGAAAGAAAAAAAAAGATATACAAAAAGTACAGTAATAATAAAATTAATAATGATAATGGTGATACTAAAACTAATAATTAATGATAATAGTAATAATAATAACAATAATAATAATACTAATAATAATAATAATAAACTATAAAATGAAAATAAAAGAAATAATAAAAATAAAAAAAAATAATAAAAAATAATGATAATAAAAAGATAATTTTTATAATGATAGTGAAAAAATAATAACAAAAATAGTAATATATATAAAAAAAGCATGGTGGTAGAAATTGAATATAAACATTATGATTTATATAATAAATAAATAAAAAGATAGAAAAGAATATGAGTTAAAAAAAGGACATGATTTTTTTTGTATAGTTTTGTGAATGAGCTTAAAATAAGAAAAATGATAATGAGTTTTGAAATTAAATAAAAAAATAATTTTAAGATAGAATAATGGAAAATAAAAATAAAAAGAATAATGGGACAAAAAGTGATAATTAGATAAAATGACTCCGCACAACATCGCACATGCAAACACTAACAAACTCAAACTAACTCGATTTCTGCACCAACTCTGAGAAAAGAAAGACATATTTTTTTGGATTTTTTTTAATAAAGGTGAAAACGAAAATAAAACACTATGACAAAATTGGGGTATAATAGCATGTGTTGTGCTGATAGAAAAAAAAAAGTGATTGAAAAATAACTATATGGAATTAATAATAATAATAATAATAATAAAAATAAAATAAATAATAATAGAAATAATAATAACACTAAGAATAGAGACAATAAACTAGTAATAGTAATAAAAATGATTTTTGTGATCTTGTTTAAATAATAGTAAATGGATTTAAGAAGAGAGATAATGAGCTTATGAGATATTTACAAATGGGGTCTGATAAAATATTGTAACACGTGAAATTTTTGTGATAGTTGTATTGGTTAGGTAGTGGTGTTAAAAAAATAAGAAATGTATGGAGGTGGAGTCTTAGTGGTAGAAAGTGTGAGTTGTGAAATTGAAAAAGATAGTATTATTTATAAAAAGTTAACAGAAATCTAATAATAATAATAAAATAATAATAATAATAACAATGATAATAATAACTAATAATAACAATAAAAATGATAGTGAAAATAATAATGATAAAAAGTGAATAAAAATAATAATATAATAGCAATAATAGTAATAGAAGTAAAGATGGAAAATAATAATAATAATATAAGAATAATAAAAAATAATAATAAAAATAATAAAAAGTAATAGAAATAGTAATAATAATAAATACTTATTAATAAAATAATAATAACAAAAATAGAAAAAAAGAAAATAAAAGGAAAATTAATAATAATAATGAAAAGGAGTACAATAATAGTACTAAGTATGATAATGATAATAATAATAATGATAAGAATTGATAAAATTAAGGAAAATTAATAATAATAATGAAAAGGAGTACAATAATAGTACTAAGTATGATAATGATAATAATAATAATGATAAGAATTGATAAAATTAATAATAAATCAAATACAAATAATAATAATAGAAAAATAATAATAATAATAATAACGATGATGATAATAAAAATAATAATAATAATAATAATAGATGATAAGGAATAGATTTTTTTGCAATTTTTGATAATGAATTAAACAAAAATAAAACTTATAATAATACGAAAAGAGAATAGAAACGCATTTTTGGATTTTTTTCGATTATCAGACAGGAAGAGAAAACGGTACATATTTTTGGGATTTTCGAATAATGGTTAGACAGTAAAATAAAATGGTGTGGGTAGGACAGATTTGGGGTATGACACATTATAACCTTGGTTCTGGATTTAAATACTCTATAGGCTCTGCTATTTATGGAGTATCCAAGGAAAAACCCTTCATCACTTTTGGGATCCATCTTTCTTCTTTGATCCCTATCAGCCAGAATGTAACAATTACTTCCAAACACATGGAAGTACTTGACTGTAGGTTTTCTGCCCTTCCAGACTTCATAGATGGTGGACAAGGTTCTTTTTCTTAGAGTGACTCTATTGTGAATGTAACAAGCTGTGTTCATAGTTTCAGCCCAGAAGTACAATGGTAACTTTTTAGCATGAATCATAGCTCTTGCTGATTCTTGGATAGTTCTGTTCTTCCTCTCAACAATCCCATTTTGTTGAGGAGTGATAGGAGAAGAATACTCATGATTGATTCCCTCTGAAGAACAAAAATCTGAGAATTTTTGATTCTCAAACTCCTTTCCATGGTCACTCCTTATTCTGACTACACAACTTGCTTTTTCTCTTTGTATTCTTTGGCATAGATCTTTGAATACCTCAAAGACATCAGACTTTTCTTTGATGAAATTTATCCATGTATACCTTGAAAAGTCATCAACAACCACATATGCATACCTTTTCCCACCAAGGCTCTCAACCTGCATTGGTCCCATAAGATCCATGTGCAGTAATTCCAAAACTTTGGAAGTTGTTAGATGTTGGAGCTTTGGATGGGACATCTTGGTTTGCTTGCCTATTTGACATTCACCACATACTTTGCCTTCATCAATCTTCAGTCTTGGAATACCTCTTACAGCTTCCATAAATATGATCTTATTTATTCCTCTGAGATGAAGATGACCCAGTATTTGGTGCCATAGCTTCACTTCTTCTTCTTTGGCTAAGGAGCAAGTTGAAGTGAGACTGAAATCTTGAGGTTCCCACATATAACAGTTGTCTTTAGATCTGGCTCCTCTCATGACAACCTTCTGTTCTTTATCAGACACTATGCATTCAGTTTTGGTAAAGTTTACACTGTAACCTTGATCACATAATTGACTTATGTTGATCAAGTTAGCAGTCAATCCTTTTACCAGCAACACATCATCTAGTCTTGGTACATCTGGGCAGTCCAAGGTCCCAACTCCCTTGATTTCTCCTTTAGCTCCATCTCCAAAGGATACATATCTGGATGAATGTGACTTTAAGTTTATCAGCAGATTCTTCAATCCAGTCATGTGTCTTGAGCATCCACTATCAAAGTACCAGTCTTCCTTAGCTGATACTCTGAGAGATGTATGAGCTATATAGGCAACACCCTTCTTTGACCATTTTTGCTTGTTGTGAGGTTTCCTTTGATGCCTCTGCCCTGTGTAGTGTCCATCTTTAGAGCTCCAAGGTTGTTTGTTGAACTTGTTCTTGGGCATGTAGCTTTGATCAGCATGAAGACTAGCTTTAGGTACCCATACTTTCTTGATGACCTCTGTCTTCTGCTTAGGGGGTTGCTGATATCTTTGATTTTGATGTCCATGCGGCACTTTCTTGGTGACCTTTATCTTCTGCTTAGGAGGTTGCTGATGCATCTGATTTGGATATCCATGCAACTTGTAGCAATAAGGTTTGATGTGACCAAACCTTCCACAATGATGACATCTCCATCTTTGATACTTCTTTTTCATCATGTTCTTTTCATGATGTTGGGACACCTTGTTTGACTTTATGGGATTTGAAGTTGTTTTGCTGGTGCTAGCCTCAAGCTTTTGAGCTTTATTAAATCCCAGCCTAGTTCTATCCCCTGAGTGCTTGTTGTTGTTGAGAATGACATCAAGTGTGTTTGAGCTACTGTTCAACATTCTGACAGATTTGGACATATGCTCCAACTTGGAGTTGAGAAGGCTTACTTCACTTTTCAAAGTGTCAATGATCTCAAGATTACTTGTTTTTTCAGCCTTTAATGCCTCAATCTGCTTCTTCTGCTTTATATTCTCCATGCATACTTCAGTGCTCCTTTTACACAGCATCTTGTATGATTCTTCAAGCTCTTCAAAAGTAAGCTCCTCATCACTGGATCCACTTTCAGATTCATATACTCCAGCTAGAGCAGTGATGTGCTTTGCTGATTCTTCTTCTGAATCACATCCTGAGTCTTCATCAGACCAGGTCACAGAGAGACCTTTCTTCTGCTTCTTTAGATAGGTAGGGCATTCATTTCTGATGTGTCCATATCCTTCACATCCATTACATTTAATCCCTTTTTCTTCGTTGGTCTTTTCATCATAATTTGTCCTTCTATCATAAGGTCTTTTATTCTCAGAAGAGTTTGAGTTTCTTCCACTTGGTCTGGACCTGCTATCCATTCTTTTGAGAATCTTGTTGAATTGTCTTCCAAGCATAGCAATTGTTTCTGATAAATTTTCTTCAGGGTCTGCTTCATGATTTTCTTCTTCTTTATCAGTATTTGAAACCAAGGCTATGCTTTTGTTCTTCTTTACAATTGTATCATTCATTCCCATCTCAAATGTTTGAAGGGAACCAATGAGCTCTTCAACCTTCATTGTGCATATGTCTTGAGCTTCTTCTATTGCTGTAACCTTCATGTCAAATCTTTTTGGTAAAGATCTGAGAATCTTTCTTACCAGCTTTTCATCACTCATCTTCTCTCCCAAAGCACCAGAAGTATTAGCTATTTCCAAGATGTTCATGTAAAACTCATGAATTGTCTCATCTTCCTTCATTCTCAAGTTTTCAAACTTGGTGGTGAGAAGTTGAAGTCTTGACATCTTCACCTTTGATGTTCCTTCATGAGTTGTTTTGAGAGTGTCCCAAACATCTTTGGCCAGCTCACAGTGATGCACAAGTCTGAATATGTTCCTATCAATGCCATTGAATAAGGAATTTAAGGCCTTGGAATTTCCAAGTACTGAATCTTCTTCCTCCTTTCTCCATTCTTCTTCAGGTTTCAACACTTTTGCCCCATCCTTGTTGTCTTGGACAGGGTGCTCCCATCCTTTGTTGACTGCTTTCCAAGCCCTACTGTCAAGTGATTTTAAGAATGCTACCATTCTTGGCTTCCAGTAGTCATAGTTGGATACATCCAATATAGGTGGTCTATTTATAGATCCTACATCTCTGTCCATGTTCCCAAAATTTGCAGTCCCTAGATCTCACCCAGTTAAATAGGAAGGGTGCCTGCTCTGATGCCAATTGAAATTCTAGGATCAGGTACGTGATGTCGAATGAGATGTTTAAACACTTGAAGACTTAAACAAAACTTAAAGTGCAGGTAAATTAAACAACACAGGAAATTGTTAACCCAGTTCAGTGTATCTTCACACTTACATCTGGGGGCTACCAGGCCAGGAAGGAAATCCAATATAAGTAATATTAATTCTGGACTTAAACCACTCAGTTTAATCCTTCACTTAATAACTACCCAAGGAAATTTCTACCTAAGACATAACTTAGATATGAGTACAAACTCACTCCCCCTCAATCACACAGTGATATGTTACAATGTTTAATAAAATTGAAGTCACACTTCAAACACAACAACTTGATTTTACTTCACAGTTTCAATCAAGACACAATACACTTTTGCTTAAAATCTCATAAAGTGATACACATATAAAACCTACTATTAAAACACAAACACCCTATTTAGTCTTCTTAATTTCGTTATCTATTCTGATAGTTTCTGTTCCTTAAATAGATGCTTGAATTTTGGGATTTCTGTAGGTTATCCAGTCCTGATACGCATGTTGTCATCACCTTGAATTAGGGTTTGTTACTTCCTTGATTCTAGGTGAGATAGTTCTTCTGTTATACTGAAATCATATAACTAATCTCCCTACAGATGCGCCTTGTATTGTTTATCCATTCACAATTTATTCCAAATAAATTCCCTGAATTTACTCAGTTCTGTTATGCATTATTTAATTCTGGTAGCAGGTTTGAGATGTCACAACATCTGGTGTGACATCCTGAAATTTGAACTTACTTCATTAACTTATACAATGTCACAATATCTGGTGTGACATCCTAAATTAAGTTCATTAACTTATACTCTGTTTGATAATGTCACAACATCTGATGTGACATCCTGAACTAAGTTCAACACTTCTTGTTGGTCAAAAATTCTGCCAATTCTAAACATCTACAATTGTGTTTAAAAGGGGATAATGTATGTGCTAAACAGTGTATAAAAGGATAGGGAGGAATGGATGTACAGAGTGTCAGTGCAAGAAGAAAGTGAGTGCTCAAAACTGAGGTTGAGGAAAGAGAACTGGGAGGAGGAGATGGGGGAACAAAGAGACTTTTGTTCGATAACTGTTAAGTTATACCTACGTATCCTCTCGTGCAATGAGGAAGTCAGAACACCGTAGTTCGACTCAAAGAGACTTAGTGTTTTTGTTTTGAATTGCTTGCTTGTCTATGCTCAAGTGTATGACTCGTCTGGCTCGAGTGCTAACTGTCTTGCATTGGACGGAAGAAGCGAGTTCTCGTTTTCAGAGTGAGTGTGATGAGAAAAGAATGCCAGAGGAGACGTTTATTGTTTGTTTTTGTGTTTTCAATTTTTTATTGTTTTTGGTGTTTTTCATAAGATAATGAGCTTAAGTCTTAATCAAGGGTCGTAAACGCATTATATCACCCCTGATTAGGGATAATGAGTCTACTTAAGTATGAGATGAAAATCTCAACTAAATTACCCTAATGATGCAGGATTAAAATCATTAACCTACTTGTGATTATTAAGTGTTTTTGGATTTTTGTTTTGTGTTAAGTAATGAGTTTAATCTCTAATCAGGGATTAGTGAACTCATTACACCATCCTAAGAGAAGGATAATAGATGAGAACACTTAAGATGAGGAAGACTCCTCAACTTAATCCATGGTTATGGATTAAAATCATTATATAACAAGCCTTTATTAAAGTGGATTTTAATTAAAGGTGGGATTAAGAAATGGATTTTATGTTTGTAAGACTAAACCTGAGGGGGACTTGTCCATTGAACACTAAGGTTAGTCCCTCTGAACCAACAGGCAAAGATGTAACCCTAATATAAGGCCCAAGTTACAAGCTTAAGTCTTAATGATTATTAGGTGTTTTGATTAGGAGGTGTAAACAACTTAAAGTTTTAACACTAAGTATTAAAGTTATACACTACATCCTAAGAAAAGGATACATGCATAACCCTAATTCAGAGTCTTAAAACTTTAACTGTTTAGCCTTGATTATGAGATGAGAAGCAGAGACTCAAGGAGACTCAAAGCTAAAAACTAGGGGAGACTATGCACAACCCTAAAGTTATCATGCTTGGATATTCCTATGGTTTGTGAGGCTTAAGAAAATATCTTCATATAGCCGCCAAGGAAGAAGAAGCAGATGGAAAGAGAAGAGGAAGGAGAATAGGTTACTTACTTCCTGAAGAAGTTAAGTAACCTAAGAGAAAGAAAGGGAGAAAGAGAGAGCATAAGTGAGTCAAACTCACTTCAAAGACAAGTAAAGATGCAAATGGAGAGATAAGAAGAAGTTGGATGTGGAGGCAAATCCACATCCTAAACAACTTACCTGAAGCCCCTGAAAAGTTAGTATGAATGCATAAGATATGAAACAAAAGGAAATAAGGCAAATGAAGATGCAATGATCAATACCAGAAGTGCAAACACAATGCCATGTGTTATGAATTTATGCAAAGACATGTATAATTTTTATGCATGATCATACAAGAGATGGGATGCAAAGGAAGGCATGTTAGAAGCTTGGAATCACATGAATACACATAATAAGTAATGAATGCAAAACATACCAAATGGACGCAACAATGATCAACCAATGTTCATACATGTCCTAAGGTATCTAAGATGACATACAAATGCATGAGATGTCATGACAAGTTCATATGATGAAGGTATGCAAAGATGAATGCAAATGAACATGACAAATTAGGGTTTTAAGAAAGTATGAGATGCACATGTCCACAACAGAAGGATAACACATGATAAAAATTTGAAAATGAAACCAAATGAACCCTAAACACACATAAGGTCACTCCCCAAAGATGGAGGTCAGAAGCTATACCAAAGTCAAGTTATGGTTTTTCCAAGTTAGGCTAGGGTTTTGGACACTTTGCAAAGAAAAAGTCAAAACAAATTGAAAATGTAAAGTAAAAATACACCAAAACTATCTTAGATAATAGACATAAAGTGTGAAATTTTGCAAAAAAGAACCATGTACAAACTCATTTTGGTTAGGCAAATATGAATTTTTGAATTAGGGTTATGAAAAAGGAGATTTTCAAAACCCTAATTCAAAGAAATTTGTCAAAACATGATCAAACCCTAAAATAAATTTGTGAGATGAGTTTGTAAATTGTTCTAAATGTTAAAAGAGTTTCTCTAATTTTTTTGGTGATTTTTAAATACCTACAAGTATTTTTAATTAATTAAAAATGAATGAATTAATTAAAAATACAATTAAATGATTTAAAAATGATTTTTGAATATAAAAAATAAAAATAAAAATGTTTTTGGGTTTTTAAAATTATTTAAAGCAAGAATATAAAAGATCATATTTTTAGTAATTAATTTGCTATTTTAAATAAAATAAACAAAAGAAAATGAAAATAAAAGAAAATAAATAAAAGAAAATAGAAAGTATGCGCAACAGAGGGTCCAAATGCAAAGAGAGCAAGATCAGTGGTCCAGGATGAGAGTCAGCAAGACCCAGGGTACTCACAATCAACGGCCTAGGTTTAAAGTTACAAAGCGCACGTGATCTAATGACTCACATCTCTTCTGAATTAAATAAACTTGATTATATTAAATAATTAAAATTAAGGATTAATGATGCAATCTGGTCTGTTTATGTGCAAGCCCTAATCACAATCCAATGGCTCAGATTCAAACTGGAAACATAAACAAGATTAACCCTAATTAATCTCAGGCGACCAGAGATAAGCTCCGGTTGTCTTCTCCGGTGAGCTCCCAACCCCAACTTCACCTACAAGCCACTAAAACGCATCAAACCTGCCCAGAATCAAACCCCAAATATCATTGAACACGAATTCACAAACAAAAACCATTTATATTGCATGAACAAGCTGAATCGAAACCAAACATTTTTTAGGTCAAACTTTCAGAACATCATAACATGCTTATTTCACTCATTTTCAGTTTTAAACACATCAACATGACCAGCATAAAATGTAGATTCACATTTTAACAAGAAATTAAGGTTCTGGAAAAATTGTTCTTGAGTTATACCTGAGCTGGAGACCTTCGAACTGAAGCTTTCAAGGCCTTCCCTTTGGGCAAACCAACTCCTTTGGACCTCCTGAAGCCATTGAGATGCTTGGATGAAGTTTATTTTGGCTAGTTCGTGAGATAAAGTTCTAATATGACAAAAATCGTGTTTATGTTTAAGGCTGTTTCAGGTCATGGTGATGGGTGGGTTTTGTTCCTTGAGTGATAAGGAGTTGAATGGTGAAAGAAAATGTGATTTTTGTTGGCTGGATTGAGAGTTTCGAAGAGAGAAAGTTTGAGAGAATTTTTGTGAGTCTGAGCTTGTGTGTCCTTGTTCAAGGCTTGTTGTGATATGTTTTATGATGCTTAGGGTTTGTATAAACAATTAGGATTGATCAGAAGAGTGGTTGTGCACTGTGGGATTGGCATGGGTGAAAATGCAAAAACGTCAAGATTTTGTACTTGAGGTATGGGCTTGGGACAAATATATTTTGAAGGCTTATTCTGCATCATCTAACTTCATGGATGGCCCTTGGATCATTTGTAGTGAGCTGTAACACTTGTGGCAGAAGTTTGAACATGTTTTGCAAGTTGCCAACTTTGAGAATTTTGTGAAAATTGGCCATGAAACTTGTGAAGCAAGGCATGATTTTTTGATCTTGAGATGTTTCTCATCAATGTTATGCAGTGTAGAAGTGAATTATAGGTCACTAGGATGCTTAGAAGTCCATCTTGCAAAATTCCCCCTTTGACATGAACTTGAAAATTATGTGAAATTTGCCAACTTTGATCCATCATATCTTGAGTTCTAGGATGAATCAAGATGAGTTCTTGTAATTTTAAGAAAATGGAAGATCCAATCTACAACTTTCATGTTCAAAGAAATTTCATTTGAAGCCTTTTTGGTCAAGAAAGAGGAGGTTGAAATTCTTTCCCAAAATGGAAAGTTTTCATTACAAGTCATTTCCAAAAATAAAAAGTTTTCAAATGGCTCAAAATTCTTAAATCTTGTGAACTTACAAGCATTCCTAAGATCAAATAAAGATCATAGGACCTCAAATTGATGATGATGACCCTTTGGAACCCTTGTTGGTGGCCTCAGATGCCCTGATTCTGACTTTTCTTGCACAACAAGTTACCATTTGATCAGATGACTTTCACAAGGAATTTTTTGCTTCAAATTTGATACACATGCTCCCTATAACATATATAGACCAATAGAATCAAGAATGGCCAAAATTTATGAGTGTAAGGACCTCAAACCCAAAACCCTAATTTCTGGTCATCTGTGTAGGAGCCCTGAGCCTACCTGGGTGGCTCTACAATCTCTTGTGATCTTTTTACTTTCAAGAACCCTTGGGGGTATAATATGATCTTAGAACACTCAAAGACCTTATTGTCATGCTTCATGGTCATCTGGATGCCTCATACTCTTTTCAAGATTCATCTGATCCCAAACCCTAATTGTGTAGGGTGCAATGAGATGATAATGGTGAATATGCAATGTAAGATGTAGTGATATGCTATGTACTATGTTAGATCATAAGCCAAAGTATAGAAAAAAGTGAGAGGGCAAATTTGGGGTGTTTACAGTCGACACTTTTGAAAGGCCCACGTCCATGGTAGGCCAGTAGTCATCTGGTCCATTATAAAAGACATTTCTTCATTGTTATGAGTTACTCTTTCACAACATCAAGGTTTTCAACCAGTATTTTCTTTGTTCGGGTTTATATCTCTGTTCTTCTTCAGCGGAGTACAAATTTTCTAGTCATTTTTGGTATTCAATCACAATTCATCTCGAACGGCCGACAGTCGGCGCTCTCGTCCTTTTTCAGATTAACAGTTGTTTGAATAGGGGCAGCTGTAACACCCCAAAATTTCCCCTCTTATTTTCATATCATATAGCATATCATATAGTATACATATCCCAACATCCTTGCATAGAAAGATGAGGCATAACATCCATAGTTAGAATCATAGGGCATGTGATCAGTCATCCATCAAGCTATGATTCTACAAAGTCAAGATAAGAGCCAAGGGGTCTTGCAAGAATCCTACAAGGGATCCTCATGTCTTTCATAAGCTCAAACTTATCCTCAAATCCCTAGAAGGGGTTTGATTCATCAGGAATTCATCAGTGTAACTTCCTCCTACACAAGGAAACCCTAATTAGGGTTTTGGCCCAGAGCAAGATATTCTCATAGCTTTGACCAATTCTTGTGGCCAAAGGCTTTCATATGGTATACAAGGCCTAAGTATGAAATTTGGTGCAAATATTCACTGAGGAAGTCATGCAATGACTCAGTTGCTTGTAGCTGAAGAAAGAAGTCAATTGTGCAGAAGAAAAGTCAAACAATGGAATTTTAGGGTTTGAATCATGATCATCAACTTCATGGACCTTTATTTGGTCAAGCAATAACATGGATGATCTCAATTGTCAGGAATCGGGAGTTTACAAGAAGTTGCTAAATTTGGAATTTTTCAAAGGAGGAGTTGCTATTTTTGGAAATCTTTGCCCTAATTCTTCAACCTATTATTTCATGTTCAAACAAGCTTCAAATTATTTTTCCATGAACATGAAAGTTGTAGATCTTTATTTTCCATTTCCAAAAAGTACAAGAACATCTTCATAGTCTTTCTAGAACTCAAGATATGGTTTTTTTAAGTTTAAGGTATTTTTAGGGTTTTTGGTGCATACTAGTCAATCTTTAATTGGTCCATTATTTTTATTCCATCTTCTTGTGTGTCACCATGTTTATGTAATGTTGCTTTAATATGTCATCCTCTTTTCGCCCTGGCCTAAAAAAAGGTGCATATATCACTTGTTATTTGTTCTTTTTTGAATACAAGTTTAGTTAAAAAGTGGTACAACAAGTAATACATGGGGTAGTGAATGAATCAGTAAAAAATAACCCCACCACACACCCTTCTCTCTGTTCTCTCCACTCATATTTTTCTACCGTACATACATACGCATTTCTTGCACCATAAAGAAAGTATCATGTAAATTTATGATACCATGCACACCTACACCCTCCAATCACATCATTACATCCCCATACTATCTTCATCAACTTTCTAACATCCAATATCATCACAACAACGCGTGCGGGTCATTCTAACAAACATACACCCACCTATATGTGATTGAAAGAAAAACAACAAAAAAAGAAGAAAGAAATGCACTAGGGGACTCTGCATTTTGGGTGATAACAAACTTGCTCTTCACACCACAATTTGTGAACCTCACGCCCTTGATATAAAGAGAACTAGGTCATGAATTTAGGGAGATAATCACATTTCCATACACACAAATAACTCATAATTTCCTTCTTTCTCTCTGCGTTTTTTTTCCTCACCCTCAATAGAGGATTAAATTTGAATCTCTTTGACAATCCACTAGCTTTCTTTGAATCACCCTTTGAACCCTTTCACTCACACCATCATCATCATCTTTCCTCTGAGTTTGATAGGGAGACATTTTGGTGAACTTTTGAAGATCATCAACACTCGGGTTCTTCATTTTCTTCTCATTCTCCAACTCTTAGCCTTTATTTGGCTCAAAGGAAGCTCAAGGAAGCTTGAAGGACCTCTAGTTTTCTCAAATTCATCAAGAATAGCTCCATTCAGGTTTGAACACCTCAATCATTTTGCCTTGTTTTTGCCTTTTTCTTGCTTGTTTTGTGTTGCTAATGCTTGACCTAAGGTGTATGAAGTGTTTAGAAGCTTGCAGATGCTTTGTTTTTTATTTTTCAGTTTTGTGATCTAAACTTTAAGCCTTCGAATCTCTCTGAATATGGTGTATTTGTGAATTTTGTTTGCATATTTGTGATCCTCTAGCATAAGCTTTCTTTTGATGTTTGGTTTGCGTATTTCTGGAAAAAAAATGCTAACCTTCACCGGAGCTTGGCCTGAGAAGATGATCAGATTCTTCTTCAGCCAGCTAAACTATTCATAAGCCAATTTAAATTCTAGTCGTTGATTTGCTCTGATCTGATGGTGTTACGTGTGACACCTATTTTAATGAAGCACGTGACTTGCTTGCGGAATTTTATTTCATTTAAATGCATGTGTTAGTCAACGCATGGTAGTTATGGTGCATGTTTAAATCTGGAGCGTACATCTTAAATACTTGATCATTTTGTTTGACTATTTCTGGACGCATGATGCATCTGAGGGTGGATAGTTGGTCAACATTTGCTTAAGGTCTATAGTTTGTTTCATTGACTGCGCAGGTTTGCTGGTTTTGGCTTTATTTCTTTTTGCACCCCCTTTGTTTGGGCCTGTATCATTTTGAATTGAATTGGATTTCTGTTTTCACCCCCTGACTTTTATTTTCATTTTATTTTATTTCATCTCATTTCAAATTTATTTTTTAAAAAATTGTTTCATCATTCCAAAAAAACACCAAAAAATCATGAATGTTCTTTAACATTTTATAAAATTTTCTCAATTTTTTATTTTATTATTTTTAATGCTCTGAATTAAGTTTCCTTCTAATTTCTTTTTAATTGCCTTATACCATGAACCCTTAAGTGTGTTGATTTTATATCTGGAGTTCTAAAATAGTTTTGGTTCTGGTTCTTTTTGCTATGTGTCCATTACATGTTAAGTTATTTTAGATATTTTAGTGTTGATTTTTAGGCTTTTTTTGGATGACTTTTGAGTTGTTGCTTCATGCTTAAGTTAGTGTAACCCTAACCATGCTTTGTCCAATTGTTTGATTGAATTTGGTTTTGATTCTTGACTTGTTACTTTTCCTTGATGTTTACACATGTTTGAGGACCTTTGATTCTTAATGCTTTAATTGTTGAAGCATTTTTACTATTTCTTTGAGGATTGAACTTGAATTTCCTTATTTGAAGATGTTTTGAGACATGTTTTGCTTGCTTGATTAGGAAGGCACTTGTGCCATCATATAAAAACTTGTTTGAGGCTTGATAACATGTTGTATAATCTCTGGTTGTGGTATGTGAACCTCATCTTTTCTTGTCCTATTCTTACCTTGTGCACCAAGTCACAATTTTCCATAAGCATGAATCATGTTTCACTTCACTTCACATTTCTTCATATCTTCTCCATTTTCCTTAGTATGTGCCTATATGCTTTCTTTGATGATTGAATATTTTTTTAGGCACATTATTAAGATGTATAGGTTCTGACTTTGACTTTGACTTGTTGAATTTTGACTTGTATTCTTCATTTAATCACTTACTTTCATTTTACTTCCTCCTTAATGCTTTGCTTGTTGTTTGTGGGACTTCTCCCATTCCTTTTGGTGTGAGCTTGCATGAATAACATTAGAGATCTCTATGATCATTAGGTTCTGAATTATGTGTGATTTGATGTTTAGAACTTTGTTCTTCCATAACTTGAACTTGTTTGAGCTTCTGTTGCATTGTGTGAATATTTCTAACATTTTCAGGGGCTATGGTAAGTCTAGAGGTGTGGTTTTTACCTCCACATCTCAACACTCATCCTTAACTCCTTTGATGTTTTCTTAACTTGTGTTTTTGATGTGCTTAGGCCATCAATGTTTAACTTCTTCTTCACCCCCCTTTAGGATCAACTTAACTTCTCTTAAGAAGTAAGTTGAATCCTTTTGATCCTTTCTTCTTCTTTTTTCCTACTTTCCTTCTTCTTCATTAGGATAGACTTCAAGTCACACTAACCTAGGACTCCTATGAATGATCACATCTAGGATTGTTAGTCCTCCCTTTAGTTTTTACCTTTGAGATCCTTTTGGTGCTCTCTCTTTCTCATCTTCAAACAAAAACCTAAATAACACATAATAACAGTTGAGGTAGTCTTGTGTGTATGGACTTATTCCATGGGGCACTTGTATTCATCCCATCTTGGGATAGTTCAAGATTGTCTAGCATGATGTACAAGTCTAATCATGAGACCACTTTCACAAAGAAAATCATAAAAAAAACACTTATTAATTTCAAATTACAAAACACTTAATAAATTCAATGAGTTAGTGAGCTTAGGCCATAATCTCTGGAACCAGGTCTTGGGGGTCTTCTCCTTACTTGGGTCTGCTTGTTGCTCATTCCATGGAAAAGTTCTTTAATTCACTTTCTTGTGCAAAACACAAATAAAATCTTCTAAAAGCCACAAACAAAGAATAATTGTCTCTCCTTCGGGATTTCTTTTCTCATCACCTTCACTCATAACGTAAGAACTTGCTCCTACTTGTCTCTTTTCAAGACGGTAATGCACTCGTTCTAGCCGATCCTGCAACACATGAGCATTGACATAAGTAGTTCAAACTCTTAAAACACAAGCCATTTTCCTCCTTAGTTAGGGGAAATACATCGACTCTGATCCTCATGTCCAGATGAGGTACGTAGGCAGCGGGGTAGGGCCCGTTCGAGCACTCTTTTATTTTCCCTACATTCCCCTTTCTTTTCTTTTCTTTAGAAGTTCCTTTCTTAGTAGCAATTCATTTCTCCCCCTTTGAAATAGTTTCTTTGCAAGCGTGGATCTCGTCGGGTACGGCAGACGATCTGGGGTGCTAATACCTTCACAGATCGTAACCGACTCCCGAACCCAGTTTCTTTGGTTCGTAGGACCTTTGTCCTTCCTTTTCTTTTCTTCGGTTTGTGTAGCATTACCATTCATGTTCCTTCAGGATAAAAATTCCTGGTTGGTGACTCTACCCTTCTTCGCGCCACTTTCACGTTTGTACCAGGATGGAAATCCAGGGAGCGATAATATGATGTAGTAGTTGTTAGGTGTTATTGTAGTTGTTGATATATGTTATTAGTGATGTTGTCACATGAGGTAATTGTTGTTGTATGTTGTTAGTGATGTTGTTACATGAGGTAATTGTTTTTGTATGCTATTAGTGATGTTGTTGAATGATGTAGTTGTTGTTGTATGTTGTTGGTGATGTTGTTGCATGAGGTAGTTGTTGTTGTATGTTGTTGCATGAGGTAGATTCTGTAGACATTGCATATAGTCATTGATGGTGCATGGCATGTGCATAATTGGGGATGGTGTACCAAGGTAGGGTATATCCATCTAAATCCCAAAGGGAATCATTGTTTTGTAGGTGTGATCATGAAATAGGGATCGTATGTGACCATGAAACAGAGTTCGAGGGTGTGATCATGAAATAAGGATCATATTGGACCATGAAATAGGGGTCGAGAGTTTCGACGGAAACTGAATCATGAAATATGGATTGATAAACGGTACCGCATGCATTGAGTCTGGTGGAGTCTCATTTGCATTTGTTGTTGGTTGTGTGCATAATATTACTATGTGTTTGGTGTATTCATTTAGTATTTGATTGATGAGAAGTAGTGAATTACTTGATAATACTTCTGATATTTGTATTATTTTTCCGTTTTGTTGGTGTAAGTATCACACCCCTTCTGTTTGAATGTTACCCCTATGTTGGTAACATGCAGGTGATCAGTATTAGTAGAGTTCTTGGTCGGTGAAGTCGGTGCACTTCATGTTAGAGGAGTCGACTCAGATACATACTTTGGGGTGTCGGGACGATGATCGTTTTTCCTTTATTGATTTACATTAGAAAAACATGTTGCTGCTAGAACATTTATTTTTTGTTTCTTTTGGAAAATTACCGCTGCAAGCATACTTTTGTATTACGTGTCAAATTGAGTCGTATTTTGAAGTAGTATGAAGCACTCAAAATTATTTTTATATTTAATTACTCTGATTTTAAATAATAATTCGTGGGGAGTATTTTGGGTGTTACACTCAACACCTTTGAAATATTGTTCCAACATCATATCTGACACTAACCTTAAGTACATGTATTTGATACTTACTAAGGTTTTGGAGGAACATCCGTAGCCATCCGTGTATAACTCTTTGCAAGGGATACAAGAGTTCACCAGTAGCTGATCATCCTTTCTAATCATACCATAAATTCATGCAATGACTTGCATGATACATACCATCAACATGTATATGTCCTCTACTCATCATGTGGAGACATCACATAACTGTGCCTAAGCTTAATGAAGACTTCCCTTGATCATACACCAATAACTATGGTTATTAGCAACACACTCCTACTTTCTTCAACTTGAGACCTTCTTCAACACATAACATAAAATGCCTCCTCTTCCAGGTTATGAGTAGGTTCCAAACATATGTGATCATCACACATTTGTCTAGCACCCAAAGCTTCCATCATGTTAGTAGGATAGCACACCAACTTCCTTCTTCTAGAACACAAAACTGAGCATGGTTCTGAAGTCATTACTACTTTCAAGATTACTACCTTTTCTTCAACCAGCTCCCGCTGAAATGCTATGACATTTTGAATGATACTTTGCACAAATACAACCTTCAGTAGCATCTCAAATAGTGTTCAACTTCACAACTTCAGAGATCCTTCAAAACAGCTACAATATGATAGGTATTTGACTCAGCATTTACATAAACTAATAATGTGTAGCGCGATGTCGAGAAATTAGGATTGACCTATCAAACTTAGCTTCTTTCTTGATGAAACTTCCTCCAGTTCATAATTTAGAAAATCAGAAACATGTATCTTCATAAGAGAAATCATCTTCAGTTATACCTGAACTACATTGGACACCATAACTAGGAAGATTCTCCTAATTAGGTCACCACAAATAAGCTTAAGAGATAACTTATCAAGATATTCACTCCCGCATGAAAGATTTGACAGTGATACTCTTTTGCTTTGGCTCTAACCTCTTCTTTCACCAAGAATATCTCATTAGGAAACACAACATTCAGAACTGAATGTTCTCCAGTTTTGTAATCACATGTTAGGACATCAGACTTGACATTATAAACTGAAGCTTTACAGCAACCTTTGCATGAAGTACTAGGGAACCACTATCAAACACAACAA
This sequence comes from Lathyrus aphaca, assembly GCA_963966055.1. Lineage (NCBI taxonomy): Eukaryota > Viridiplantae > Streptophyta > Magnoliopsida > Fabales > Fabaceae > Lathyrus > Lathyrus aphaca. Next base: position 423,937,100 of record OZ014519.1, on the reverse strand, counting down.
CAATCAAGAAGAACATAACGGAAATAATAAAGCAATTCCTTGAAGAGAAATAAACTCCCCCATAGCAAGATCCTCCAAAAGAGACTGAAACACGATGTCAAGACATCTTGTCTGACATCACAATAACATCAGCAAACCTAAGCACATAGAATACCATTATATCATACTCTCCATAAATTGTATGATCATCAATTCAGATACAAATATAATTCCCTATACAAGAGCAACCAGAACACTTCCCAAACACAATGCATTCACCCCAAGTAACACACAAACTTGGTATAACTTCAGAATATATTAGCGGCACATGGAACAGTACAGAAGTAAGAACCAAACCTCATATAAAACAAAATACAAGCCTCATTCAGATATAGAATTCTCTGAGCCAAGATGTCAAGACATTTTGTCTGACGTCACAGCTACACAACAAACACACATAAATGTTAGGACATTCTGTTTGTCATCATAACTACACAGTAATTCACCACCAAAGTTCCAGGCCTTATAACACCACAAACAGGTCCAACACACACATTGTCAAGAATAGTCCATTCTCCACTTCTAGGGACCATTCAACCACCAAAAAGAACCTATCAAGTTCAAATAGCTTTTTAGTATATCATCATTCTTCCTTTACTAAGAACCAGAAAGTATCCCCATTGAATCTCATCCAGAAACAGACCAGGATGACTGCTCTGATACCAATTGAAATTTTGGTATAGCAGACCCAGATGTCTTACAGGATGTCGAGACACCTGGTCTGACAAAAACAGTAAGGCACAACATATATAATAACAGTACTGAAAAACATAAACAACACAAGGATTGTTAACCCAGTTCAGTGCAAACTCACCTACATATGGAGGCTACCAAGTTAGGAGGAAATTCACTATCAGTAGTATTAATTCAAAGGTTAAACGATCCCAGTTTACAACTTCTCACTTAATCCATACCCAATGCAACTTCTACCTAGAAATCATCATCTAGATATGAGAAATCACCATCTCACTCCCTAAATCACCTCAGTGATATCCAACAGAACCTTACGAAGAAATAAGAACACTCTTCCAAGACAAAACTTGATCTTGCTTAAAAGCTTCAATCAAGAACACAAATACTCATGCTTAAAAGCTTATGGTGGACAACTTACAACTCAATAAACTCAATCCAACCCTAATATCAGAATGATAAAAGAGTGGCTCACAAATATCAATTCTCCTAGAGAGTGGTTCACAAACAAAGCCCTAATGTTTACATCTTTTCTATTCACGACTTCTTAATAAAACTAGGTTACAATGCTTCTATTTATAACCTATTACCCAATTGTATTTGGACCTTCAAAACACATCAAATTTGTTGTTACAAATCTGCAGAAGATTCTGCTACAAAATAGGTCTTCAATTAAATCTTCCTTATTTGAAAAGTATATATATCTTTGTGAATTCTGATTGAATCTTCTAGACTTTTAAATCAACACCTTTTTAAATCAACGCCACATAGGATTGCATAATATCTCCAGAATATTTTGCATCTGTTTAAAATATAGCAGAACCAATCACTCTAGTTCAACACAGGCGTGATGTCGTATGCAATGTCGTATGACATCTTCTTCGACATGTTTCAAAACAACAAAAGAAACTTCTAAGATATTCTCTTCAAGGTTATGACTTTTGTCATTAGCTCCAAAATATCTTCACAATTAGAACCTATGGATTCTCCTTATAAATTAAAAGACAACTCTACCTTGAACCTCTTAGTCCTTTAAAACAGCTCCAACAACTCCACCTATGGTAACATAATAGTATGCATAATTCATATCATAAATCCATCACTCTAGCTCCACAGACCAAGACGTCATGACATATGTCTTTGACATTTGTCTGTAACACATGACAGTAATTTTGTCATGACAGTTGCAGATATTTCAACATCTTCTACAGTATCTGTTAATTATTATAACTTCATCTATTTGTGCCACCATGTCAGGACATCTTGTTTGACATATTCTTCAAGAATCTAGACCATGCTTCTTTAACATATGAAATTTCTTATTCAACATGTTTCAGCTATATTAATTTTACCAAACATAATGTCAATCATGAAATCATAGAATTAACATGGCTCTTTTGGTATAGAAAGAAAATACAACATGGAGACATCTTGTATATTGGTGGTATGTAGCTCTGGAACAATGGTTCTTATTATATATTATTAGTGTTAGAAAACGATTAATATTTATGTTGTTGGTGATTTTGTAGAGTATAAATAGGAGGTTGTTTGTTAGCTTAGGGAATCTTAAAAGTTTTGGTTTCTGAGAGCTCCAACATGCAACAGATAGGTTCAGCTCCAACAGTATTTTCGGTGCTGGAGGTTTTGGCAATGTTTATAGGAGAAGCTTGGAGATGGCACAATGGTGGCGGTGAAAAGACTGAATCATGTAAATGGTAGTGCTGGAACCACTTCAGATGTTAGAGCAAGTGCTTTTAACCATTCATCCTGGTTTTTCCAAGATATATCAGGATTCATATCACTCTGACATACAAACAAGTTTTGTTTTGTATGTTTAATTCCAACTAATTTTTACATTTTCTCTAAAACGTTATTGAAGAATGACTATTTTATTTGATCAATGACCTTTACTTTATGGCCTTATTTGTGGTGGGTCTTACATACCTGAATATTAATATATGAATATTCTCTTATTTGGTAATTTAGAGATATTATCGGTGTTGTTTAGAGAATATAAATATTTTCACATGTTTATATATATATATATATATATATATATATATATATATATATATATATATATATATATATATATATATATATATATATTTCACTCATATATGATCTGATTTATTAACTTCTACTATGGGTGGCTAATAGGAACACATTAGTGCACCAGGACTAAAAGTTTGTCTTTAAAGGATTTTTTTTATTAGAGAGATTAAATAATAATATTAAGTCAAAATTTAGTATGTGTTTTAATGAATCACTTTTGGTATATTAAATTAATATAAAAAAGTTGATTAGATTTTACATATTTTTATCTTTAATTATAGACAAAAAGATTGTTCGCTAAAAAAATGAAAATTTGAAATTGTAGTGTCAACCACTAAAATATCATAAAATATATTTTAGTTTATCAAATGATAAAATAGAATATTCATAATTATTACGAATATATTAAAAATATAATAATTGATAAGTAGTCAAATCGAAAAAGAATCGCATTAACTAAAATAAAGGACATGTTAATTTGAACTTAGTTTCTTTATTAATGTAAAACAAAATCTCAAATTTACATTTTATTCGATGTATATTCTTTTGCATCAGTTTGTTTTTTGCATCAGTTTGTTTAAAGTTTTATGATAACCTCTTCAAGTTTTTTGCATAAGATATTTACATGTCCACATTTTATGTACATAATTGCTCTTGTAAGTACATCGGCTTGGCACTTGCTTACTAATATATATATATATATATATATATATATATATATATATATATATATATATATATATATATATATATATATATATATATATATATATATATATATATATATATATATATATATATCATATTTTTCAATATAATGTACATCGAACTCAATGTTTATAAATCACACATGGATGTGACATAAGTACAAAAAATGAGACATAGCATATTGAAGTAGATGCAAGTAATATATAATGTACTTATATGTATCATATTTTTCAATATAATGTACATCGAACTCAATGTTTATAAATCACACATGAATGTGACATAAGTACAAAAAATGAGACATAGCATATTGAAGTAGATGCAAGTAATAAATAATGTACTTATATGTATCATATTTTTCAATATAATGTACATCGAACTCAACGTTTATAAATCACACATGGATGTGACATAAGTACAAAAAATGAGACATAGCATATTGAAGTAGATGCAAGTAATAAATAATGTACTTATATGTATCATATTTTTCAATATAATGTACATCAAACTCAACGTTTATAAATCAAATTTTTTTACCAAAGTTACCTAAAACACCTATAATATTACCCAAAGTACCCTACTTTGAGTAATAATTCCCAGAATACCCAATTTTCAAAAAAAATGTTTTTTTTATAAGGGGGGCGCCAATAGGATTGGAGCCTCCCTTAAAAAATAAAGGAGGGCGTCAATTGGGCTGAAGCCTCCAAAAAAAATTAAAGGGGGGCGCCAATTGGGCTGGAGCCTCCTTTATTTCGATTTTTTTTAATAATTAAATAATAACCATAAATTATAAATAATATTTATTAATAAAATTTGTTAAAAAATTAATAATGATAATATATAATTAATTTATATTAAAAAATAATATAAAATAATAATAATAAAAATAATAATATTAATATATACTATAATTGTTTACATTGATATAATAACCATAAATTATAAATAATATTTATTAATAATATTTGTTAAAAAATTAATAATGATAATATATAATTAATTTATATTAAAAAATAATATAAAATAATAATAATAAAAATAATAATATTAATATATATTATACTTGTTTACATTGATATAATAACCATAAATTATAAATAATATTTATTAATAATATTTGTTAAAAAATTAATAATGATAATATATAATTAATTTATATTAAAAAATAATATAAAATAATAATAATAAAAATAATAATATTAATATATATTATAATTGTTTAAATTGATATAATCTAAAAGTTAATGTCTACGATTTGGTCTTCCGATTTGACCACCGGTGCCACAGTCCCTTGGTCGGATGTCTCTTCGTGGTCGTTCATGTTGTTGCGTTGGTTGCACATGTGGCGTTTCAGAAGTAATTGTTGTCGATGGAGTTGGAAGATCACTTTCAAGTAATTGGTGCATGGTGTCCCAAGAATGTTGGTTAAATTCATCAAAGTCGTCCAAACTGAAAGGGTTGCCCATGCCTTCATAGTTATGTTGGGGTGGTTGGGATGACGAGCCAATCTCTGGACGGTAGCCTGGTTGGTTGAGTGGTGATAATGGCGTGAATGATTGAGTGGGAAAAAATGGTTGTGGCGTTTGGAATGGTTGGTAGAATGATTGGTTTGGTCCTTGGGTTGATTGGTATGCTTGGTGGTATGACTGAGAGTATGATTGGTTGGGTAGTGGGGTTTGTTGGAATGGGGTGGATTGGTAGTGGGTTTGTTCGTTGTATTGTGGTTGTGTGTGTGGCATTGGTGGTTGACTTTGATTGTATGGTTGTTGGGTATATGAAGATGAGGCTCGTTGGCGTGGGTCAACCAAGTATCTAGGATTTGACAAGAATCCAATGGAAACTGATCTATACCAATTAAGGTATTCCCTAGTTGGTTTCATCTCGAATAGATGCACTGTGTCCCTCAAGACTGTATCACGCCGATGCCTCCATTCTCGATTCTCTGCCCTTGCATATTTTGTCCACGGTTTGTATTCCCATTGGTCTGACACTTTACTACCGTGATGTTGCTTGAAACATCTTGGCGGCGGAGGAATTTCTTGTCGCATTCCAAACTGAAGTTTGACTCGGTCAGTATTATGCATCTCCACCACGGTGAAGTTAATAATTGGTGTCTTTGAACTCCATACGGCAGCATCTCCTTGATTTACTTGATGGTCACCTTCCAAATCAAGATATGGTCTCCAGATAAACTGCGGATGAAATAAATATTTGTTAGTAAATGCTAAATATAATGTCTTTAAAATAAAAATAATTTCGTAAAAATAAACATAGAATGTAATTTAAGTAAATATGGTCTATACATCGTCTAGACCCAGATGGTCTATTAGGCTTCGGTACTGAACGATGCTATAATGAGGACATTTGTCGTAATCCATTTCCATCGTCGACCACCTAAAAATTAAGCATAAATTATTTAGTGCATGTAATAAAAGTTAAGTATAAGGAAAAAATTATGGTGTAAACGTACCTTGTTGCGTATGGAAATACGTATGGATTACGATTAACTAGCGACAAATTGGTCATTCTCGACCAACCCCAAGCTTGTAAAAGAACAGTGCATCCGGTAAAGGTCGATTTATTTGCTAGTGCGTTAGTACACAAAGACCTATACAGACAAGATAGACATGCGGACCCCCAACTATAGGTTTTTATTTCATCTATATCTTCTAATAATGGTAGGTACATTAGGTGAATAGCCGACCCAGTTGTATCAGGAAATAAAAATAATCCTATTAATAACATTATATATAATCTAGTTTTTATTATAAAAGAAATTTCAGGAGAATGTTCATTCAAATGAATAGCATTATAATTTCTTTTCAGCCACGTTAATCTAACCTTTGAACCCCTCATTTCTCTCGGATCCACGGTTGCACCTAATAATTCCTCAGTAATACTTGCATTGATATTTACGTCACCGTTTACCGCTTTACCATCAATGGGTAAACCCAATAACATATACGTGTCTTCAAGATTTACCGTACATTCACCAGTCGGAAGATGGAATGTATGAGTCTCGGGTCGCCACCTCTCCTGTAGAGCAAGAATAAACTTTGTATCCACATAATAAGTTTTGAATTTTATCAGATCACCAAAACCAGCACGCTCCAAAAATGGCTCAATCATACTATCGTGTTCGACATATGAATGAATCCGAGTACGGAACGACTTAGCTTCCTACGAAAAAATAAAATATTAATATATACACACACACAATATAATGAGAAAAATATTAACATATACACACACAAGTCTTTCCATACTTCTAATTCTTTCTCCATCTGGAATCTTTTCATCTAACCAACGCTTCAAATTCATTTCTAGTTGCTCTAAACTTTGGATATTTCAAAATAGCACCCGTATCGGAGGCTTGACTGGTGAAAAAAACACATGCCCATATCTTCTAACATACATAATAGCAGATACAAAAAAATATAGAAATTGGATCAGAAGAGTTGTGAGCAAACTTGAAAATAAATCTTGCCTATTTATACAAAAAAACTATCCAATTTAAATAATAATATAATTAATAACTTAATTATTTAAAAAAAATACGTAAAAGGGTGGCTGTAGTTCTATTGGCGCTCCCCTTTAATTTTTTTTGGAGGCTTCAGCCCAATTGGCGCCCTCCTTTATTTTTTAAGGGAGGCTCCAATCCTATTGGCACCCCCCTTATAAAAAAAAAACACTTTTTTTGAAAGTTCGGTATTATGGGAAATATTACTCAAAGTAGGGTACTTTGGGTAATATTATAGGTGTTCTAGTTTACTTTGGTAAAAAATTCTATAAATCACACATGGATGAGACTAAAGTACAAAAAATGAGACATAACATATTGAAGTAGATGCAAGTAATAAATAATGTACTTATATGTATCATATTTTTCAATATAATGTACATCGAACTCAACGTTTATAAATCACACATGGATGTGACATAAGTACAAAAAATGAGACATAGCATATTGAAGTAGATGCAAGTCATAAATAATGTACTTATATGTATCATATTTTTCAATATAATGTACATCGAACTCAACGTTTATAAATCACACATGGATGTGACATAAGTACAAAAAATGAGACATAACATATTGAAGTAGATGCAAGTAATAAATAATGTACTTATATGTATCATATTTTTCAATATAATGTACATCGAACTCAATGTTTATAAATCACACATGGATGTGACATAAGTACAAAAAATGAGACATATCATATTGAAGTAGATGCAAGTAATAAATAATGTACTTATATGTATCATATTTTTCAATATAATGTACATCGAACTCAACGTTTATAAATCACACATGGATGTGACATAAGTAAAAAAAATGAGACATAGCATATTGAAGTAGATGCAAGTAATAAATAATGTACTTATATGTATCATATTTTTCAATATAATGTACATCGAACTCAACGTTTATAAACCACACATGGTTGTGACATAAGTACAAAAAATGAGACATAACATATTGAAGTAGATGCAAGTAATAAATAATGTACTTATATGTATCATATTTTTCATTAGAATGTACATCGAACTCAACGTTTATAAATCACACATGGATGTGACATAAGTACAAAAAATGAGACATAGCATATTGAAGTAGATGCAAGTAATAAATAATGTACTTATATGTATCATATTTTTCAATATAATGTACATCGAACTCAACGTTTATAAATCACACATGGATGTGACATAAGTACAAAAAATGAGACATAGCATATTGAAGTAGAGGCAAGTAATAAATAATGTACTTATATGTATCATATTTTTTAATATAATGTACATCGAACTCAACGTTTATAAATCACACATGGATGTGACATAAGTACAAAAAATGAGACATAGCATATTGAAGTAGATGCAAGTAATAAATAATGTACTTATATGTATCATATTTTTCAATATAATGTACATCGAACTCAATGTTTATAAATCACACATGGATGTGACATAAGTACAAAAAATGAGACATAGCATATTGAAGTAGATGCAAGTAATAAATAATGTACTTATATGTATCATATTTTTCAATATAATGTACATCGAACTCAACGTTTATAAATCACACATGGATGTGACATAAGTATAAAAAATGAGACATAGCATATTGAAGTAGATGCAAGTAATAAATAATGTACTTATATGTATCATATTTTTCAATATAATGTACATCGAACTCAACATTTATAAATCACACATGGATGTGACATAAGTACAAAAAATGAGACATAACATATTGAAGTAGATGCAAGTAATAAATAATGTACTTATATGTATCATATTTTTCAATATAATGTACATCGAACTCAATGTTTATAAATCACACATGGATGTGACATAAGTACAAAAAATGAGACATAGCATATTGAAGTAGATGCAAGTAATAAATAATGTACTTATATGTATCATATTTTTCAATCTAATGTACATCGAACTCAACGTTTATAAATCACACATGGATGTGACATAAGTACAAAAAATGAGACATAGCATATTGAAGTAGATGCAAGTAATAAATAATGTACTTATATGTATCATATTTTTCAATATAATGTACATCGAACTCAATGTTTATAAATCACACATGGATGTGACATAAGTACAAAAAATGAGACATAGCATATTGAAGTAGATGCAAGTAATAAATAATGTACTTATATGTATCATATTTTTCAATATAATGTACATCGAACTCAACGTTTATAAATCACACATGGATGTGACATAAGTATAAAAAATGAGACATAGCATATTGAAGTAGATGCAAGTAATAAATAATGTACTTATATGTATCTTATTTTTCAATATAATGTACATCGAACTCAACGTTTATAAATCACACATGGATGTGACATAAGTACAAAAAATGAGACATAGCATATTGAAGTAGATGCAAGTAATAAATAATGTACTTATATGTATCATATTTTTCAATATAATGTACATCGAACTCAATGTTTATAAATCACACATGGATGTGACATAAGTACAAAAAACGAGACATAGCATATTGAAGTAAATGCAAGTAATAAATAATTTACTTATATGTATCTTAAAAAGTTATCATGGCACAGGAGCTCCAATATTTATGGCACAGGAGCTCCAATATTTATTTTCATCATACAAATAATAAAATTAAGGTTTAAATGTAATTTAGTCTCTCTATTTTTAAATTTTTTGAGTTTTAGTCCTACTATTTAAAAATCTGTTTTTTTAGTCCTTATATTTTGTTTTTTTCTTCAATATTTTAGTCTCCCTATCAATTTAATGTTAAATTTTAATGATATGATTGTCAAATTTCTAAATTTTATTCCAGTACATTTTCTTTTATATTTATAATAAAATAATGATATTAAAAAAATTAATAATATTTATAATTAACAAGTTCGTGCAATGAACACCCTTTTTATATATGATTTTTTTTAAAACTATTTTTATCCGCACTTATCGATTTTTAGGCCCCCAATTTTGTAAGGACCTGGGTTGACCTAGAGTATCATCATATTTTCTTCAAATAGTTATGAATCTTACATAATTCTATTAATAGTATTTTTAATTGGGTAATCTTGATTTATAGACTACTGACTAACACATAATATTTTTTATTGGATACTCTTGATTTCTATTATTATTATTATTATTATTATTATTATTATTATTATTATTATTATTATTATTAATAAGTTTTGTCTTTAGTTCAATAAAATTTTAATAAATTTTATTTTTTCATATCGTAGAAATGATTTGAAATAGAAAAAATATTTTTATATAGGGGAGAAAAGTACTATTATTACAAATGAGAACAACTTTACTATTAATTCAATTTTTTTATTTCTAAATCGTGTAAAATAAAATTAATATATATATACGGGAACAACTTTACTATTGATTCAATTTTTTTTATTATAAATCGTGTAAAATAAAATTAATATTTATATACGGGAACAATTTTACTGTTGATTCATTTTTTTAAATTATAAATCGTATAAAATAAAATTAATATTTATATACGGGAACAACTTTACTATTGATTCATTTTTTTAAATTATAAATCGTGTAAGATAAAATTAATATTTATATACGGGAATAAATACATTGTTGATAAAAAATGAAATTTATATAGGGGAGAAAATACTATTGTTATAAAAGGGAACAATTTTACGATTGATTCAATTTTTTTATTTCTAAATTTTTCCCTAACATAATTTATTGGTGCAATTTCAAAGGTCCGCAACGGTACCTGTGCGGACGCACGAGTATCCCACTAGTTTATTTTGAAATAAAACTTAAAAGATTCAAAATTAATCAAACATATATGAAAAACAAGTTTAAATCTTGGATTCATGTTTGAAAATTTGTATTTTATCCATGAGATGACTTGAATATCATTTATGTTTGGAAAATCAAGTGGAAGAAACAATTTTCAAATGTTTAAAAACAAATAAAATTAATTCTTGAAGAAAATATATATTAAATAAATAATATTTTTGGATTTTGTTTCATGGAATAAAATATTTAAACATTTATGAGAATTAAACAAAAAAGAATCATTCAAAAACTCAAAAGAATCAGAGAGTTATTAATTTTTTAATCAATTAAATAAAACTTAAGAAATTAAAAAATTCAAATTTGTAAATAGGGTGCCAAGAACATTGGCCAAGAACACGCGCGAAGGTGTTTGTGCCCAGATTTGCAAAACCAACCGTATCTCATGGAATAAGCATCCATTTGAGATGAAATAAACATCAAAGTTGTGTGTTTTGATCCTACGAACATGATGGAACACTTTAATTTCATTTATAATAAGTGTAGAGTGACAAATCAGTGATGAATACTGAAGAACCCTAATTTGGCCTAAGCCTCATGAAATTCTACATGATGATGATTTTGTGAAATTGATTAAGGGGAAATACTTAGAATATGATTACACACACATGGTAAAAAGATTGTGCGAGGAAATATGCATGGATTGAGAGATGATCAAGTTTGAGGCTTACTTAAACTTGGAGCTACAACAGCTGAGGTGATTTTGATCTGGAGGTGTTACAAAAGACTTGTGATGATCTAAACAACTTCCTTGGATGATATGGATTGTGTTTGAACACTTGGACTTGATTGCAAATTGTTGCATCAAGTTCTGAACTTCAAGTTGCAAAAATAAGGCTTCTTTGAGGTTTTTAAGAGTGATTTTGGGTTGGAGGTGTTTCTGCGTTGGTTCAAGTGTTTGAACACCTTAGATACATCATATGTGATGTGTTTGAGAAATTATATTGAGTTGATAGTGGCCACGACTCAAACCTCGGTTGTGTTTGTTCAAAATGTCAAGTTTTGAGTCTTTAAGAGTGAATAAGAGAAAGCTTGGGATTCAGAGGCTTTGGTGTGATTTTTATGATCAAATGAGGTCTCTATTTATATGCAAATATGTTAAGATTACTTATCCTACAAGTCTTGAAGAGATAAGTTCATCATTGTTGATCATTGATTGCCAAAATATCTCTTACACATGGAATGATGAAATTCTCAAATAGCTCAGCTATGCAGATGCTAAATTCAAATTGTTTAGATGATCTTATCTTAGTTTATGGACACATGTAGCTGGTTGATCAAGAGATCCAAGCATATGCCATTTTGGAGCATGGTGACCATTGGATTGAAATGCATAGATGTTGAATTCCATAAATGCCATAAATGGAAATTCCTTGGTGCAATCATGAATTTGCAGGTTTGATCAGGTTTGTAATGATTGTTTAGATTCTTAAGACCACTTTATCTGATCCATTGACTCTTCAAAATACTCCAAGTTATGTGAAAAAAGCCTCCATGTTTTGATGTTTTGACTGATTTTGTACTTAGGCAGATTTTGTCTAAGTGTTGAAATTTCCATTTTTTTTTCTTGATTTTGATCAATCTTCAACTTAAAATCCATAATGAACTGGAGTTTTGTGTAGTTGAATCATTTGTAGTTTGTGGCTAGATCTTTCATTTGAGTTTTAGTTCACAAAAATCCGATGATTGGATCATAAGTTATGATGCTTGGAAGTAGGGTACTTGCATACTTTTTCTTATAACTTAGAAAATTTTCTAAGTTTCAAAGATTCCCCCTTTTACAATTATCTTCAAATTTCTGACTTTTTGTGATCAAATGCATTCATGGGCCATATATCTAATAATATAAGTCATGGGGATCATTTTGGGTTTAAAAGTCAAACTTTGACTTTTTGGTCCAAATGGAAATTACAATAGATACCCCTGGTTTTTTATTTTTTTGACTAGTCATCCTCTAAGGTATTTCAAGCCTATGAATGGAATTACAAGATATATATATGAGTTATTTAAACCATTTCCTATGGTATTGACTTTTGTCTAGATAAAAACTTTGACTTTGGGTTCCCCGATCGGCTAGAAACCCTGATTTGGGCATAGTGAAACCCTAACTTTGAAATCCTTGATCTCTGTATCTCTTGAAATTGTAGATGTCTTGTAAAAGTCATGTCAACCTTTATTGATGACATGTGGAGGCATTGGCTCCTTTTTTCCATGAAAAATTTCATTTGGAGGGCTCAGTTAACTGAAACCCTAATTGGTGATACTGATGGCTCGGGGCCCATATCACTGAAATTTCTCTATAGTCTTTGAATGATTCTTCATCATTTGAGATTCCTTGATATTTTTAGAATGATTTAAAGGTTGGAAATATTATATATTAATGATTGGTCCTTTTCCTGAATCCTCTGAGGGACTCGTGAATCCTAATTCATTGCGGGGATACTGTTCTGACCAGTCCAACACAATCCTTTTGGTCAGTGGATTTTCTCTGATGAGGTATATATCTTTGGGTCAAAATTTAGGGTATTACAGTTAGTCATAAGAAGGAGGATCAGATTTTAAATTCTGGTATCAGATATGAGACTTCGAAGGAGATGTAACGACACTAATATTTGAAGAATGATTAACATATGAACAAGGTAAATTAAGCAGTAAACAATTGAAGAGGACACAAGAAATTGTTAAACCTGTTCGGTGCAAATACACCTATGTCTGGAGGATACCAAGCCAGGAAGGAAATTCATTAAATAAAATTAGTTTGAAGATTCTCAGCAAGCAACCTCGTGTTTACAATCTTCTTACCTAATATTTACACGTGGAACTTCTACCTAAGATACCCTTAGATAAGAGACACCTCTCACTCCCCCTCAATCACAAGCAGTGATAAAAATAGAAAATTACAAAATAGAAGAGCATACTTTAAGGACAACACTTGATCTTGCTTAAAATCTTCAATCAAGAACAATACACTCATGCTTAAAATCTTAGAGTGGACAACTTACAACTCAATAAAACTCAGTCCAATTTAATCATCTAAGTGATGAGTGAATGACTCACAAACAATAAACCCTAAAAACTCAATAATAAACCATGTTTTTTTCCACCCTTTTATTAGGTTAAATCATACCCTTTATCACCATGAATTAGACTGGATTTGAGCTTCAAAAACGCATCAATTCTGATCCCGAATAATCTGCAAGATATTCTCCAAGAAAATAGAAACTTTTAAATCTTTAGTTTCCTAAAAAGTCTCCAAGATTATTTTTAAGAAATCCAATTAAATATGGACTTGTTCCTAATAAATATCATTGACCTGCACATAATGATGAGGTGTGTCCAAATGATACTCATAAAATAAAATCAAATATGTCAAGAGATATAAAATATCAGCACCTGTTGTACCATACAAATATGTCATGACATCTATCTTCGATATCTTTCTGTAACACATAACATCAACACCTGTTGTACTAGACCAAGATGTCATGACGTATGTCTTCGACATCTATCTGTAACACATGACAACAACACCTGTTGTACTAGACCAAAATGTCATGATGTCTGTCTTCAACATCTTTCTATAACACTTGACAGTAACACCTATTGTACCAGACCAAGATGTCATGACGTATGTCTTCGACATCTGTCTGTAACATATGACAACAATAGCTGTTGTACCAGACCAAGATGTCATGAAGTCTGTCTTTGACATCTGTCTGTAACACATGACAATAATATTGTCATGACAGTTGAAGATGTTTCAACATTTGGCTCAACATCTGCTAAGTATTATAACAAAATATGTACTGATGTCTGAGCAACCATGTTAGCACTTCTTCTACACCTTGTAAAATCTTCTATAGAACAAGTTCTACAGCATGTTAGAACATCTTATCCAACATGTCGCTTTCAGATTAGTTTTACCAAAATTAATGCCAACACCAAAACTGCAGAACTAACAATCTACTCCTTTGGCATATTTTGGCTAAAACTAACCAAATAACCCTTCTACCCAGGTCAGAGGCTAACATCAGACCAGTAGTGGAAAACAAGACAACCTCTTTTGCAAATATCTTCTTCTACAACAACTATAGAGGAGAAATGTCTCCCCGTCAATAGAAAAATCTCACCCCCTCAAGGAAACGACCAAATAACACTAATACTACTTACTTCTCCCTATTGTTATCCATAATATGAAAAACCAAGCAACTATGCATTAAGGGAAATCAACCGAAAGTAAGGAAATCAGTAGCAGAACCCATTCAATCACCAAGAGCATAAAAGGCACTAAAAGAAGCAGAAATTTGTTTCCCAACTTCAACTTGCTTCTTTGCTAGAGGCATGATATCCTGAATATTTTGTTTGACATTATACTCTGACTCACTTGAGGATGCTTCCTTACTTTTCTTAGTGGCAGAAGCCACATCATCAATATTCATATCATCAATGTTGACCATATTTGTAGATTGATGGTTCTTATCACTAGCATTTTCCTCTTTGTTTTCAGACAAATCTTTCTCACTTTTAGCAACCTTAGGTTTCTATACCTTTCTAGTTTTAATCATCCCATGATTAGCCCTAGGTTGTGTTGATTGTTTTGGATAACCATATAGTTTGTAATAGTAGGGCTTTATGTGACCAAACCTTCCACAATAATGACATATCCATCATTGGGTCTTACTTTTTAAGCAATCATTCTGATGTCTTTTTTGATGTTGGGACATTTGACCTGACATCTTTTGTTCCTGTTTTCTTTTAGGTTGAACAAAATTCATTGCAGACACTTTTCCTTTCTTCATCACAACTTGATTATCATAACCAAGACCTGTAACATCTCCAACTTGATTGAATTTACTTCTGCCATGATGTTGATACATTTGATTTAACATTTTTGGTTTAGTTTTGGAATGAATGAAGCCTGAAAGAAGTTCCTTTCCGTTATTAAATCTTATTCCACTCATATCTCCTGCCACTTTTCCAACTTGAAGAATTTTATCTAATGTGTCAGAGCCATTGTTCAGCATTCTGACAGACTTAGACATTTTTTTACAAGTTTAAAGTTCAGCAAAATCACTTCATTTTCCAGCTTATAGATAGTTTCCAGATACTCTTCCTTTTCTTCCTTCAGTTGGATTATAAGTTTCTTCTGTTTCTCCCTTTGTTGACAAACTTCTGCACTTTTGAGGCACAGTTCTTTGTAGGAAGCAGCTAACTCATCATAGGTCACATCATCATCACTAGAATCTTCATCAGAGACATTTCTTCCAGTCAATGCAGTAACATGCTTGGCAGACTTTTCTTCAAGCTTACTTTTAGAATCATCTCCTAACCATAACACAAATTGACCTTTCTCTTGCTTCCTGAGATACGTAGGACACTCAGATCTTACGTGTCCAAAGCCTTCACATCCATGGCATTAAATTCTTTTTCCTTGGTTAGTCTTCTCTTCAGTATTAGACACAAAAGCTATGATTTTCTTCTTTCCAGATTCGTCATTGATAGTCAATTCAAACATTTGACGTGACCCAACAAGATCATCCATATTCATGTTGCTAATGTCTCGAGCTTTTTCAATCGTTGTGACCTTCATGTCAAACTTCTTAGGCAACGACATGATAATCTTTCTAACTATCTTATCTTCTGACATCTTCTCTCCCAAGGCACTAGATGTATTGGCAATGTCAAGAATATTCATGTGAAAATCATGAATGCTCCCATCTTCCTTCATCTTCAAGTTCTCAAACTTGGTGGTAACAAATTGAATTCTTGAGATCTTCACCCTAGAGGTTCCTTCATGAGCAGTCTTCAAAACCTCCCAAGCATCTTTAGCAGTAGTGCAATTATTATTAGTCTGTAGGTGTTCCAGTTCACTCCATTGAATAATACATTCAAAGCTCTAAAGTTTCCAAGAGCAAGATCATCATCTTCCTTACACTAGTCCTCTTCTGGCTTCAATTCAGTTGTATCATTCCCATCTTTTCTATTCACAACAGGGTGTTCCCAAACTTTGATAACTATTTTCTAGGTTTTGCTATCAATAGATTTTATAAAAGTTACCATACACACTTTCCTAGTATCATAATTGGTGTCGTCCAAAATAGGTGGTCTGTTGACAAACCCTAGTTCCATGTCCATTGTACCAGAAAGTATCATCCCTGAATCTCACCCAAAAACGAATTAGGGTGCCTACTCTAATACCAGTTGAAATTCTAGTATCAGATATGAGATGTCGAAGGAGATTCACGACAATAATATATGAAGAATGATTAACATATGAACAAGGTAAATTAAGCAGTAAACAATTGAAAAGGACACAAGAAATTGTTAACCCAGTTCGGTGCAAACACACCAACGTCTAGAGGCTACCAAGCCAAGAAGAAAATTTACTAAATCGAATTAGTTTGAAGATTTTCATCAAACAACCTCTGGTTTACAATCTTCTCACCTAATCTTTACACGTGTAACTTCTACCTAAGATACCCTTAGATAAGAGACACCTCTGACTCCCCCTCAATCAAAAGTAGTGATAAAAACAAAAAATTACAAAATAGAAGAACACACTTCAAGGATAACACCTGATCCTTCTTAAAATATTCAATCAAGAACAATACATTTATGTTTAAAATCTTATAATGGACAATTTACAACTCAATAAAACTCAGTCCAATTTAATCATATAAGTGATGTGTGAATGGCTCAAAACCAAAAAATCCTAAAAACTCACTAAGCAACCATGTATTTTTTCACCCTTTTATTAGGTTAAATTCATCCCCTTTATCACCATAAATTAGACTGGATTTGGGCTTCAAAAATGCAGCAATTGTGATCCTACAAAATCGGTAAGATATTCTCCAAGAAAATAGAAACTTTTAAATCTTTAATTTCCCAAAAAGTCTCCAAGATCATTTTTTAAGAAATCCAATTAAATATGGACTTGTTCCTAATAAATCTCCTTGAGCTGCGCATAATGATGAGGTGTATCCAAAAGATACTCATCCAATAAAATCAAATATGTTAAGAGATATAAAATATCAGCACCTGCTGTACCAGACAAAGATGTCATGACATTTGTCTTCGACATCTCTCTGTAACACATAACAACAACACCTGTTGTACCAGACCAAGATGTCATGACGCCTGTCTTTGACATCTTCCTGTAACACATGATAACAACACTTGTTGTACTATACCAAGATGTCATGACGTTTGTCTTTGAAATCTGTCTGTAATACATGATAGAAACACCTGTTGTACTAGACCAAGATGTCATGATGTATGTCTTCGTCATTTGTCTGTAACACATGACATCAACACCTGTTGTACCAGACCAAGATGTCATGACGTCTGTCTTCGACATATGTCTGTAACACATGGAAATAATATTTTCATGACATTTGAAGATGTTTCAACTTCTGGCTCAGCATCTGCTAAGTATTATAACCACATATATATTAATGTCTGAGCAACCATGTCAACACTTCTTATTTGACACCTTGCAAAACCTGCTATAGAACATGTTCTTCAGCATGTTAGGACATTTTATCCAACATGTCGTTGTCAAGTTATTTTTACCAAAATTAATGTCAACACCAAAACTGTAGAACTAACAAGATCAAATCTTATGAGGCAAGTACGCAAGGAACTTTGTCCATAGGTATGTTCAGACAAGTAAAGATGGACAAGACTGAAGAAGTACGATCTCCAACAAGCTATAAGGTTCTAGATTCATAACACACGAGTGATGACATCATGAGGTAGCTAACAAACTAAGAGGTATGGTATCTCTTTGAGGAATATGGAGCATTCCAGAGTCAATTGGATTTTATCTCGAGGAACCTGGATATCTGCAACAGAGAACTCAAGAGGAGTTAGTGATTTGTATGGATAAGTTCAGGAATAGAGGGAATTATGGCGATTTTAATCTCAATCCAAGAGTTTGTTTACTATAGGATGGTGTGATCTTGCATGACGGTGGAGCCATGGCATAATTAGATGATTGCGTTCAGAAGAAGAGCTGGACAGAGAGTGAGCTCTTGAAGACATGAAGATGCGTCTTATGTTTTCCATTCATCATAAAAGTGTTCATTAAATAAGAATTGGTCATACTAGATAGGGGGATTTGATCCTGGATCTAAGATGGGTTACTTCTAGAGTACAGGTCCATATCATGGTTGGTTGAAGAACACACAAGATATGATGAAATGTCAAGAAGGATATCTTGATATCATATTTCTGTTATAAGTTGTGAGAGACTTGGCAATGTATCATAAGTCCTTAGCATGTTATGTGTCTAAAAAGTTTTTCAAAGGTGTTAGTTCGTATGTTGGCAAGAATAGTAACAATGTCTGGTTATGTGTCAAGACATTTTTCAGTCAGAGAAATCATCAAGTGGACACAGTTGGACGGTGCACTCATACACTTGTCAGAAGAGTGTTCAAAGCATTTCTTGTGATTGAGTATGCGCGGAGTTAGTCAATTTAATTGAATGATTCATGGACAGTGTGCAATCTTCGCTGCAGAAGAATTCTTCCTCAAAGAACAGACCTTGGTTGACCATAACCCACTGATACAATCAAGGATTGATACTTCTAATTTCTATTATGCCTTCCTTCAGGGTCTCCTTACTTGAGTCTTATGGCATTCGTTGAGTTTTGGGTTAGGAATATCTTGTTATGGGTTTGCCTTGGAGGCTTTTGTCATGTTTTGGCTAAAAAGGGGGAAATAGTTTTCTGGGGTTTATGTGTTCGTGTGTATGCATTTGTGCAGATGTTTTGCAAGAATGTTGATTAAGATGTTCTAACATCTTCACATTGCTTCAGTTTGTTCTTCTTTTGTGTCATGTGTTTTGAGTTATGAAGTTGGTTATGTCTTGTAACCTGAGTTGTATATTCTATAAACTATGTGTTATAGTGACAGTAATTGCTTCTTATTAATCTCTTTTTGGACCTTCTTAATGGTTCTCTTATGCTCATTAAGAAGAAGACAAATCCCTTCATGGAAAGTATTGGTTTGAGGGGGAGTAACTATCATTCTCTTCCTCATGTACACCAATAACCAGCTAGGGCTTTCAGTAGTCATAAGGAGCTTCACAAGTATTTATACTTTCTTTTTCTACCTAAGATCGTGCAGGAAAACGGTTTAGCCAAAACTTGCCAAAAGAGGAGATTGAAAGCTCTAAGGGTTTGGAAGAGTTTTGATAAAACACAAATATTGAAGATTCTGATAAAGATAAGAAATCTGGGAATACACAATTGTGAAGAAATATGCCAAATATAAAAGATGTCGAATACGATGTCCTAGCATGGTGATTCGACATCCTGTACGGTTACAAAAGAAGATTTAAATATGTATTAAATCTTATCCAAGATTATCACCAACAAATTAGTAGCAAGTCAATGAATCAGAAGACAGAAGATTGAAGCCCATGGATCAGCAGAAGATTATAAATAGAAGTATTTAGACCTAGGCATCGCTCCCAGGATTTTCATCCAAGTACAAATGCGAAAGTGGCACGAAAAAGGAAGAGTCGCCAACTAGGAATTTTTATCCCAAGGAAAGGGAAAGATAATGCTGCACAAACTTAGGGAAAGGAATAAGCAAGGTATGGCGAACCAGAGAGAACGGGTAAGGAGTCGGTTACGATCTGGGAAGGTATTAACACCCCAGATCGTCTGTCGTACCCGACGAGATCCACACTTGCTAGAACTGTTTCAATAGGGTATAAACATCTACTTCATTTGCTGCTAAACTAGGAAAAAAAGAATGGGAAAAATGTAGGGAAAAGATAATTGTTGTAATACCCATATATAAAATACATACATCAAAGCATATTTTTCATATATAAGTTCAAGTTTGGTACTGAAATACAATAAGTTCATAGTACAACACATTGTAAAATTTTAGCCAACTAAATACATAAGGTACTACAACAAAATGCTAAAAATAATACAAGATTTCTAAACAAAAGCAAACTAAGAACTAGATCTGAAGATCTCAAAATATCCACAGCGGAAGAAAAGCCATCGATAAGCAAGGATAATCAAACTGCCTTATCCCTACCCTTCGCGGAACCTGAAGCACCTGTAAAAAAATATAACAACAACATGGGGTGAGATAACAACATCTCAGTGAGTTACCTGTCTTAGAGTTCTCTCGGCTTTAAAGGTTCAATTCTAACACATAGTTCGAGTCTTTAGTCACTACCTCACAAGAAACCAAAGCAAGATGGAACAAAGTCTATATAACACTCTCGACGCTATACGAGTATGACATCTACCTCAAGCCTTTACGGACGCTTCCCGTGGGACCAAGATTTGCCCACCTCAAGACTTACACAAGACATTACGGAGGACTCAATGCGATACTAACCTTAATTCTTTACGGACGCTTCCCGTGGGACCAAGATCCGCCCACCTCAAGACTTACACAAGACTTCCCAAATAACCCCGTGTAGTACTCCCTCAAGCCTTTACAGACGCTTCCCGTGGGACCAAGATCTACCCACCTCAAGATTTACTCATACTTCTCGGAGGGATAATGTACATACACGCCTCAAGTCTTACGGACGCTTCCCGTGGGACCCAGATCTACCACCTCAAGACTTACACCAGACTTACGGAGGCCCTTTCATGAAATACACACCTCTAGCCTTTACAGACGCTTCCCGTGGGACCTAGATCAACCCACATCAAGAATTACTCAAACTATTACGGAGGCCTAGTGTTAGCACACTAATGGTTTCGCAACACCCTAGGGTAATCCTAACCGTCTCACAAGTTACTTCTTTTTATTCCCAGTAGTTCACAATTTCCTAACTAACATAATTACGGTTAATTAAAAAAGTCAACTAAAAGTCGGTTAAAAATAATATCTCTTAGCATCATAAGATAGTACATATTTTTAGCTTCGAATGGATATAAAGAACGCATAAATCGAATAAAGGATGAAGAAGTTATGAATTCTTAAAAGAAGTTCAAAATAGTATTTTTCTGCTCATAACAGTGGTAACCGATTACTTGCGTAAAAATGCGCCCTGTATTCCAATTTTTCAACAGGTAACCGGTTACTTACCAGATGGTAACCAGTTACTTACAGAAAGTGGCCAAAAAAGTTGTGTTTTAAAATGCAGAATTTTCCAAAATCCAATCCAATCAACTCCAAACACCAAAATGATTCAAAACAGAAGTTTCTATATATACCAGCAACATACTCAAGAATTTTAATTAATATTTAACCATTAAAACTCTCGATTTAATCGATTTTACTACAAAACCCTAAAACTCATAAACTCATAACTCAACCAAAATCTAAAACAAAAGTTTCTATCTAAGAACCCACCTCAAAAGATGAAGATTGAGAAGATTGAGAGATGAATGGGTGATTGAAAAATTCAAGACCAAGAGCTTCTTCTTCTTCTTCACCAAGTTTTTCCTCTTTCTCCCTTTTCTTTTCTTTCTCTCTCTCTCTCTCTCTTTTCCTTTTACTCCTCTTATGTTTCTATGTAAATCAAACATAAAGAAAAACAAACCTAAGTCTTATACGTTAAAAGAAGAAATTGCTCCCAATGAGTCCAAATAGAGGGTATCCAAAAATGTCTCTTAATCCAAAATTTAATAAAACCTCTTAGTCAGATAATATTAGTTAATATTAATTAATTCACTAATTGCTCCAATTATTTTTGTTAAAACATTTTAGAGCAATTCAGAACCCTATTGATATCAATTAATATTATTCAAAGCATTAAAATAATTTATAGGGTATTACATCCTCCCCCATTTAAATAAAAATTCGTCCTCAAATTTAAAGTTTACCTGAACAGGTGAGGATACAACTCCCGCATCTCTGATTCCAGCTCCCACGTAGCATCACCCGGATGCGTCACGTCCCATTATACTTTAACAAGTGGAATCTCTTTGTTTCTTAACATTTTGGTTTCTCTTCCAACAATGCGACTCATTTGGGGTTCAAAAGCCAAGTCCGCTTCTATCTCGATAGAATCCGGAAGAATAGGCTGAAGAGGATCAGGAACGAACCTACAAAGTTGGGATACATGAAAAACATCATGCATTTCAGACAGAGAGGGTGGTAAGGCTAATCTGTAAGCAACTTCACCAATCCTTTCTAAGATCTGATACGGTCCTACGTATCTCGGACTTAACTTGCACGACTTGAACGGTCCTTTCAATCTCAATCTCGAGGTAACTTTCAAATAAACATGATCACCTTCCTCAAATTCCAAAGGTCTCCTTCGATTGTCAGCATAACTCTTCTAACGATCTTGGGTTTTCTTAATTTTCTCTAGAATCATTTGAATCTTTTCCATAGTATCTTGAATAATTCGGGTTCCAAAATTGTATCTTCACCCACTTCCGAGCAACACAAGGGAGTCCTACACTTCCTTTCATATAAAGCCTTATACGGAGCCATACTAATGCTCGCATGGTAACTATTATTGTAGGAGAACTCGATCAAAGGTAAAAGTTCCTTCCAATTTCCTTTACTTTCCAACACACAAGCTCTTAACATGTCTTCTATCATTTGAATTGTACATTCCGTTTGACCATCCGTTTGAGGATGATTAGAAGTGCTCAAACGTAACTTCATACCCATAGCTTGCTGGAACACTTTCCAAAACCTCGAAGTAAACTTTGGATCTCTATCAGACATAATGCTAGATGGAACACCGTGCAACCTTACAATTTCAGTAATAAATAACCTTGCAAGATGGCTTGCCTTGTACATAGTCTTAATGACTAAGAAATGTGCAGACTTCGTTAGTCGATCCACAATTACCCAAATAGAATCATAACCACCTTGAGTACTAGGAAAGCCCACTTCAAAATCCATAGAAATACTATCCCACTTCCAAATTGGAATATCCAAATCTTGTAACGAACCACCTGGTCTTTGGTGCTCAATCTTCACTTATTGGCACACCGAACATTCAGACACAAACACCGCAATATCCTTCATCATACCTGACCACCTATACTCTTTCTTTAAGTCTTGATACATCTTCGAAGTACCCAGATGTATCCTAAAAGTACCTTTATGGGCATCCTCCAAAATCTTTCTCTTTAACATGTCGTCGTCCGGAATACAAATCCTTTGGTTAAATAGGATAATCCCATCCAACACTCTTACAAAACCCGGTTGGAGTAACATCTCTTGTAACTTCTCATCTAGAACTTGTGCTTGGAGAATTTTGTTCCTTAAGGTAGAATTGATATTCAAATTTCCCATAATCACATCATTCGGAGTCCACACAAATTGAATATTAAGATCTCGAAACTTCTCTAATAATGCATATTCCAACACCATCAACTCGGCACCATGAATCACTTTCCGACTTAAAGGATCTGCCACTTTGTTCGTTTTTCCTGGATGATACTTCAATTCTAGGTCATAATCCTTTAAGTACTCCATCCACATTCTTTGTCTCATATTCAATTCCTTCTGATCAAAAAGGTACTTCAAACTCTTATGGTCGCTAAACATCTCAAAGCGCACACCATACAAATAATGCCGCCACACTTTTAGAATAAACACCACGACCGCTAATTCCAAATCATGAGTTGGATAGTTCTTCTCATGAACTTTCAACTGTCGAAGAGCATAAGCTACAACTTGACTTTCTTTACATAAGAACACCTCCTAATCCCATCTTAGAAGCATCACAAAACACTTTGTAAGACTTGTTAGTATCGGGAATGATCAACACCGGAGCAGTTGTCAATATTTCTTTCAAATACCTGAAACTTTATTCGCAACCAGAATCCCATTCATAAGTGAAGTCCTTTCTAGTAAGCTTAGTTAATGGGACCGCCAACTGAAAAAAACCCTTGATGAATCTTTTGTAGTAATCTGCCAAACCTAAGAAACTTCTCACTTTCGTAGCATTCCTCGATCTCTCCCAATTTAACACTGCTTCAATATTTGATGGATCCACTGCTACACCTCCTTGAGATATAACATGTCCAAGAAATTTGACTTCTGACATCCAAAACTCACACTTTCTAAACTTGGCAAAAAGTTGTCTCTCTTGCAGTATAGATAAAACAATCCCCATATGCTTTCTGTGCTCTTGTGGAGTACGAGAATAAATAAGAATGTCATCAATAAAGATTACAACAAAATGATCCAAATAAGCTTGAAATATCCGGTTTATGTAATCCATAAAAACAGATGGAGCATTCATCACACCGAAAGGCATCACTAGAAATTCATAATGACCATAACGTGTTATGGACGCAGTCTTCGGTATATCAGAACTCTTTACACGAATCAAATTATACCCCGACCTCAGATCAATCTTCGAGAACACACATGCTCCTTTCAATTGATCCAAAAGTCCGTCTATCCTCGGTAAGGGATACTTATTCTTGATAGTAACCTTGTTCAACTTACGATAATAAATACACAACCGCATACCACCATATTTATTCTTTACCAATAAAACAAGAGCTCCCCATGGTGAAACACTTTGTCTAACAAAATGCTTCGCCATTAGATCCTCTAACTAATCCTTCAATTCTCTTAACTCGAGTGGTGCCATCCGATAAAGGGAAACAAATATAGGAGCCGTCCCCAGTATCAGCTCAACTAAGAATTCAACTTCCCTCACCGGAGGTAAGGAAGTGACATCCTCGGGAAAGACTTTAGGAAATTCACAGACTATAGGAATATTCAGAAATTGTTGACCATTACTCTCCTCTTTAGTTAGGACTAGTAAAACAGATTTCTATTTTCAAACAAAACGTTTACCATTCCAACCTTATCTTCTAAGATTTTCGTCAAAACATCTTTCGGAGGAGCTTCCACGGATGGAATGAGGATCCATTTCTCTTCACACCCAATGAACACAGAATTTGCAGATAACCGATCCATTCCTAGGATAACATCGACTTTCTTAAGGGGTAGACAAATAAGATCAATTTGGAATACTCTACCATCCACGAACAAAGTACAATTTTCACACATAAGAGGTGTCTCAACGGTTTCATCCATAGTGGTAGTAACCACCATAGGAGGAGACAAGGGAAAAACTCGTAACCCAAGTCGCTTCACACAACTATTAGGCACAAAAGAATGTGTTGCTCCACAATCAAATAAAACAAGACAAGGATGTTCATTAACAAGACATGTACCCGCAATAAGAGAGTTGTCGGCTTTAGTCTTCCTCGCATCCATGGTATAAACCCTTCCTTGAACTTGGTCCTTTCTCAGTGGACATTCTTTAGCAAGATGTCCCTCCTTCTGACAATTATAGCAAACCACACCACTTGGACTACACTTTCCATAATGATTCCTACGGCACCTGGGGCATGAAGAAGGAGTGTTAGGTCTAGCACTCACCATTTGCCTTCCCTTGAAAGGTTGGGGACTTGGCCTAAAAGGTTGATTATCCCTTCCATGATCACTTTGAACAACCTTTCCAGTATTCACTTTAGCTTGTACCTTCTTCAAACTATGCTCAACAACATATCATTGTCTCAATAATTCAGAATAAATAGTGAACTCCCTCTGAGAGACACTATGAGAAATCTCGGCCCTTAGTCCAAACAAAACCTGGTCAATTTTACACTTCTCATCCGGAGCATACATAACTTGCCTAGAATAAGCCGCCATATCTTCAAACCTTTCTGCATAACCGGCCACAGTCATGCTTCCTTGCCTAAGTTGCTGAAATTCAAACTCTTTCTGGGTCCTCAAAGAACTTAGAAAATAATTCTCCATGGAAGTTGCCTTAAACTATTCCCACACCTTCGGAACTCCTTGCACAGTCATGAGAGTAGAATCACTCTCCCACCACCTAGAAGTAGGACCTTTCAACAAGTGTGATGCAAAAGTCACCTTATTCTCCTCACTGCACATCACGATCTGAAAGATTCTCTCCATACCAGTTATCCATTCACGAGCTTTCATCGGATCTAATCTACCATGAAATTCTTGAGGATTCATGCGGAAGAAATCACGGAAAGTTCCACCTTCAGTTTCAGGAACAACCACCTGAGGATGAACACCCCCATTCATTTGGTGCATCATCTCCTGCATAAACTGGTTTTGTTGCTGCTGCATCTGCTGCATGAACTGAAACAGATGAGCATTCCCTTCGTCACCCGATTGATCACTAATAGGAAGAGTGGCATTAGGCCAACCACGAGTTCTACGTCCACTAGCCATATCCCAAAATGTCATCAAAACAATATTAAGTTGATCAGGCTCAATACCATAAACATAACATTTAGTTCTACAACGAGATTACGTATATGAACGGAAAGAAACACTTATAATATTTCAAGGATAGGTCGAGGATACAACCTGCTCTGATACCAACTGTAATACCCATATATAAAATACATACATCAAAGCATATTTTTCATATATAAGTTCAAGTTTGGTACTGAAATACAATAAGTTCTTAGTACAACACATTGTAAAATTTTAGCCAACTAAATACATAAGGTACTACAATAAAAGGCTAACAATAATATAAGATTTCTAAACAAAAGGAAACTAAGAACTAGATCCGAAGATCTCAAAATATCCACAGTGGAAGAAAAGCCATCAATAAGCAAGGATAATCAAACTGAATTATCCTTACCCTTTGCAGAACCTGAAGTACCTGTAAAAAAATATAACAACATGGGGTGAGATAACAACATCTCAGCGAGTTCCCTATCTTAGAGTTCTCTCGACTCTAAAGGTTCAATTCTAACACATAGCTCGAGTCTTTAGTCACTACCTCACAAGAAACCAAAGAAAGATGGGACAAAGTCCATATAACACTCTCGATGCTATACGAGTATGACATCTACCTCAAGCCTTTACGGCCGCTTCCCATGGGACCAAGATCCACCCACCTCAAGACTTACACAAGACGTTATGGAGGACTCGATGTGATACTCACCTTAAGTCTTTACGGACGCTTCCCGTGGGACAAAGATCCAACCACCTTAAGACTTCCCAAATAACCTCGTGTAGTACTCCCTCAAGCCTTTACAGACGCTTCCCGTGGGACCAAGATCTACCCACCTCAATACTTACTCAGACTTCCTTGAGGGATAATGTACATACACGCCTAAAGTCTTACGGACGCTTCCCGTGGGACCCAGATCTACCCACCTCAAGACTTACACCAGACTTACGGAGGCCCTTTCGTGAAATACACACCTTTATCCTTTACGGACGCTTCCTGTGGGACCCAGATCCACCCACCTCAAGACTTACTCAGTCTATTACGAAGGCCTAGTGTATAGCATGCTAATGGTTTCACAACACCCTAGGGCAATCCTAAACGTCTCACAAGTTATTTCTTTTTATTCCCAGTAGTTCACAATTTTCTAACTAACATAATTATGGTTAATTATAAAAGTCAGGTAAAAATAATATCTCTTAGCATCATAAGATATTACATATTTTTAGCTTCGAATCGATATAAAGAACGCATAAATCAGATAAAGGATGAAGAAGTTATGAACTTTTAAAAGAAGTTCAAAATAGTATTTTTCTGCTCATAACAGTGGTAACCGGTTACTGCCCAGAGGGTAACCGGTTACTTGCGTAAAAATGCGCCCTGTATTCAAATTTTTCAACAGGTAACCAGTTACTTACCAGATGGTAACCGGTTACTTGCAGACAGTGGCCAAAAAAGTAGCGTTTTAAAATGCAAAATTTTCCAAAATCCAATCCAATCAACTCCAAACACCAAAATGATTTAAAACAGATGTTTTTATACATACTAGCAACAGACTCAAGCATTTTAATTGATATTTAACCGTTCAAACTCTCTATTTAATCGATTTTACTACAAAACCTTAAAACTCATAAACTCATAACTTAACCAAAAGCTAAAACAAAAGTTTCTATCTAATAACCCACCGCAAAAGATGAAGATTTGGAAGATTGAAAGATGAATGGGTGATGGAAAACTTCAAGACCAAGAGCTTCTTCTTCTTCTTCACCAAGTTTTTCCTCTTTCTCCCTTTTCTCTTCTTTCTCTCTCTCTTTTCCTTTTTCTCCTATTATGTTTCTATGTAAATCAAACATAAATAAAAACAAACCTAAGTCTTATACGGGAAAAGAAGAAATTGCTCCCAACGGGTCCAAATAGAGGGTATCCAAATATGCCTCTTAATCCAAAATTTAATAAAACCTCTGAGTCAGATGATATTAGTTATTATTAATTAATTCACTGATTGCTCCAATTATTTTTGTTAAAACATTTTAGAGCAATCCGGAACCCTATTGATATCAATTAATATTATTCAGAGTATTAAAATAATTTATGGGGTATTAAAATTATGCTCGAATTGGCCCTACCCACTTCCTACCTATCTTATCGGGAGTGAGAATTAAAGTCAACGTAGTTCCCCTAACTAGGGATGAAATTTGTTTGTTTGTATGTTTTATGATTGAACTACTTATGCCTATGCTCAGGTGTTGTAGGCTCGTCTGGAATGACTGCATTTACCGTCTTGAAAAAAGACAAGTCGGATCAAATTCTTTCGTTTTAGAGTGAAGGCGATGATAAGATAATTCTCGAAGGAAAAGTTCTTATTGTTTGTTGAATGCTTTTTAGAAGCTTTTACTGAAAAGTTCGCATAGGAGAATGTATTCAAGTCTTATTCAATGGAGTGTGTACTTCTTACATCACTCCAAGATGGAATCAAGAAGAATCACAATTAAGTAAGGAGAAGATCCCCAAGACTTAGTTCCAAGGATTGAGGCTCAAGCACACTAGCCTACTTTATTTGTTAAGTGTTTTTGTTGTTTTGGATGAAGAAGTGTTTTTTAGGTTTTTCTTTGTGAAGATGACTTCAAGTTTAGACTTGTACATAATGCTAGACAAGTTTACATTACCCCAAGATGGGATAGATTAAAATTCCCCATGGAATAAGTCTTTGACACAAGAAGTCACTTCAACCTTCATTATGTGTTTTTTAGCTTTGTTTTGAGATGGGAAAGAGAAGACACCACAAGAAACCCAAAAGGTGAAAGTCTAAGGGAAACTAAACAATCCTAAGTAAGTTATCATTCTTGGATATCCTAAGGTTAGTGAGGTTCAAGATCTCTATCCTAATGAAGAAGAAGTATGAGAGAAGAAGAAAGAAGAAGATAAGAAGAAAAGGATTAGAAGACAACTTACTTCCAAGATGGAAGTTAAGTTACTTCTAATGGGGGAGAAGAGAAATTGTGCAAATCAAAGCATCTTGGATGCTTACACAAACACAAGATTGAAATTTAAAATATATATATATATATATATATATATATATATATATATATATAGAGAGAGAGAGAGAGAGAGAGAGATAGAGAAGAGGTTGGAATATGGAAGCACATCAACACTCCTAAAACTTACCAAAGCCCCTGAAATGTTAGTAAATGAAGCACAAAAGTTCATAAAACATGAAAGGGAAGCCAATCACATAAAGAAAACAAATGAAATGGATATAAATGCCTATTAAGCCTACAATTAATAACCAACTCATAAATGAACTTAAAGAAACTCAAATAACCCAAACCAAATCAAACAAATGCAAAGAAGCACCAAAGTGTCAAAGAAGTTCAATGAAAACACAAATGAAGAAGTAAAGATGCAAAAGAAGTCTAACATGGATTAAAACACATGAGAAGCACCAAAGTCATAATGTTATGTAAAATTATAAGGCCTAATGTGATCCTATATGAGCATACCGAAATGCATGAGTTAGGTCATGATAGAATGAGAGATGAGGAGAGGAAGACACTCACATTTTCTTGTAAGAAGAAACAAGTAAAGCAAAGGTGAAAGACAAAGATGAAAAGATGAAATGAGATGATTGAAGTAAATAGCATATGACCAAGACTCCATGGTAAAGATGAACATATGAATATATCCAATGCAAATATCAAACAAGTCCAAACAATTCAACTAACATACAAATGAAAGTCACATATGGAAATGATGCTTCATATTTGAGATGGAAGACAAAAGATGCAACATGACATATAATTGTGGATGATTATGCATGAAGTCAGTAGTATACTTGATGTGTAATGAAAATGTGGTGAAGATATGAACATGTTAGATGCACACAAACAAGCATGAGAAGCATTAAGGGAGAAAACATGGAAGAATTAGGTCAAAGGTGAACAAAGATGCATAAACCCAAGAAAAAGGTAAACACAAATCACAATGAACCTATAAGTGATCAAAGGAGATCTATAAAACCTCTAAACAAACCAATCAAACCCCTACAAGAGACCTTGCACAATGGTATAAATGCCTTCAAGAAATTAGGGTTATGGGATAACAAGGAAGGATCATGAAAAATACCTTCAATCACAAGCAAACAAACATACATCAAACAATATTCAAATATTATAAAAATTCACCTTAAGTAAGCTACCTTAGAGGCTATTTACTTATTAAAATATCATACAAAAACTCAAAATAAAACTAACTCAAACAATGCTTCAAAGTCAAGTAGGATCAAATAACAAGTATGCAAAGTCTAAGGACCAAAATGCAATATGGAAAGGTTTTAAAAATAAAATAAAAATGTTTTTATGAAGTTTAGGATGTTGATGAATGGATTAGAAAAGGAGAGTTGAAAAATGTTTACTGAACTATGCAAAATAAAGTTTGAAGTTGAGGTGTCAAAATAGAAGCAAATAAAAAGAATATAAAAGAAAAATTCAAAATATGGTGAAAAATGATTAAAATCAGAAATTAAAAATTAAAAATATTAGTTTAATATGCGAGTATGCTTCATGCATTTTTGTAAGATTTTTGGATGATTAAAAATTATTTTAAAAATTAAAATGTGAAAATTATGTGAAAAGAAACTTAAAATGAGAAAAATATGGCCAAGGGGTGAATGCGAAGCAAAACACACGTTAAAACTAGAAAATGGGATCAATGGAGGGGTGCTGGTAGCAAGGTTCAGTCTAATAAGAGGTCAGCACAGGTTAACATTTTATTATAGACTCTGGTCAACAATTGACCTTAATCAACACCACCAGATTAATCCAACGCATCACACAAAGTCAACAAAATCAAGAAGTAAACAAGATCAAAGGCTATGATCAACACACGCACAATAAGCATCATAGAAACACGCACACGCAAATTAATTGTGAAACAAAAAACCACGTGACTTGCACAAGTATTTTAATGTGCTAGCAAGTCTAAGGTCATCAGATCAAAATGATAGACGGATATGACTTCGTCTTCTTCCTTCCACCTGCAATAAAATCCGGTGTCGGAGCCCTAGCTCCGATCACCATCTCCAGCAAGCTTCTCATCAAAAATCTCCAGAAACTACAAACTCTACCATGTTTCAACTCTAATTTTGACGCTGATTTCAAATATCACCTTCATTTCATCATACAATGCATACATAGCTCAAATCGAAGAGAACAAGTTCAGATCTAAAAATTTCAAATCAAGATTAAACTCATGATACACGTCCAATTTCAAATCTAATCATATTAGCATGATCAACACACTTTAGAGAACACAATGCACACCAAAATTTCAAGATCTAGAAGCATGAAAATTGAACTCACCTAGAAAGTCACAGCTATGGAAATACTCCTAGAATACCATCAGAATGCTGCAGATCAACTCCTTTGAACCTCTAATTGAAAAATGAATGCAATTAGAGCTTGATTTTGGCATGGATCTTGAGATTTAAAGATGAATCCTCTTGAACTTGACTTGATGAAATACTTGCTTAGAGGTTCAAATAGTGGTTGATTCTTGATCTATGTAGTTCACTGATCAAGAATATGAAGAGAAATTGCAGAGAGACTCTGTGAGGAGAGAGATTCGAAGAGATGAATGTTTAGTTCAATTTCTTGAAATATTAACAATGGTTGAACTTTAGCTCTAACCAATGGGGTCAAGAGCTTTTATATGGTGATTTTTGGGCCTAACCATGGTTAGAGATCCATGGATCCATGGTTACGAATTTTGGAATGAATTTGCAAAATTGTAACTTGAAGTATATCCCATGGTTTCCACGTGAATGAGCCTCACCATGTGCATGCATTGCTTTCATTTAATCTCGTTATCAGAATTGGATTGAGTTTATGACTCGTGGTTGCTTGGTTTTTGAGTTTTGAATCATTATGCATTTTGGCCATTTGAAAAATACATGAGGAATAAGCCATGAAGTGTCATGATTCAAAAGCCAATTTTCCTTTATATGAAATGTAATTTGATGTTATAAGCTGAATTGGGAAACTTGAAACCAATACAAGTCATTTTGAGCCCCTTTTGCAAAAATCGAAAAGTTGGTACATGTGAAAACCCCTAAAAACCACTTTGAGGTCTTTTGATCATAACTTGTGATCCAAAAATGATATGAAGATGATCTAGTACTTTTTAGAAAAGGGAGTGAATGATATTCAACTTTCATGTTTGAAAAAAATCTGTTGGAAGCATTTTTTATAAAGAAAGGTCAAGTTGAATGTGACTTATAAAGCTTCCAAAAATGGAAACTTTGAGTTACAAGTCATTTCCAAATTTAGTAACTTTTGCCATGAACCTTGATTCTTGATGAATGATGGAAATCTTGAAATTTTATGACCATGGTAAGGTTTAGCACCTTGAAAATCCTGATTTAGACCTTAAGAATCCATATTTGACTTTTCTTTCTCCACAATTGACTTTTCTTTCTCCACAGGTGACTTTTACTTAGATCACAAATAACTGCCTGACTGAAACCCTTCCTCGAGGAACCAATGCACTAAATTTCATATATGAACACTCGGTAACATGCAAAATACCATGAGAACAAGTGAGAACCAAAATTCCTTCAAGAAGCT
Organism: Lathyrus aphaca; assembly: GCA_963966055.1. Lineage (NCBI taxonomy): Eukaryota > Viridiplantae > Streptophyta > Magnoliopsida > Fabales > Fabaceae > Lathyrus > Lathyrus aphaca. Next base: position 423,903,443 of record OZ014519.1, on the reverse strand, counting down.
CCTTGCAACCAAAACCCTAGTTTGGGGCCAGTTGTGTAGGAGGTGAAGCTTTGAGCTAGCTTCTTAATCCATTCACTTTTTCTGGTGACTTGAAGTATCATTTGAATTTGTATGTAATGTAGGTAAACCTTGAGAATTGTTGGGAGACACTTGGAACTTGTTCTTGGCTTTGGATGATCACAACTTTGATAAGTCAATAACCACATGCCTTATGCTTCAACTATGAATGTTATGCTTCACCTTATATGATATGAATGAAATGCTATGTGTGCAAAATGATATGCTAAAGGATATGAAAATGAGAGGGAAAATTTTGGGGTGTTATATCTGCCCATTTTCACATGCTTCATCAGAAATTTCTCATCCAAAGCTCATTTAGAAGGAAATTCAATTCCTTACAACTTTGTGTATCACAAGCCAAGGCTAGAAATGCTTCATTTGAGAGATATGGGCTAAGACATTACAGGTCCTCTAAAAAGTCAACTTTTTCAAAAGCTCATAACTTGAACATGGAAGATCAAATGGACATGGGACCAAAAGGAGTGATTAAAGGACACTTTAAGCTTTCTTAAAGGTCCAATAGCACATTCATATGATAAAAATTGAGGAAGTTGTGCATTGTTAAAGTTGAGCAAATTTGAGGAGGTGTATAAGGCAAACAATGACCAAACTTGAGTTTTTGCCAAATAGGCCTATCTTTCCACAATACAAACTTAATCTTAAGATGATCCACGACCTATAAGTCATATATTTTGTTTTTCTTTGTTTATTTTATATTTTATTGGATTTAATTCGGTTAAATTCAATTTTAATTAAAATAAATATTGAAAAATTAAATATTTAATCTTTGGTTTATTTTGGGATCAAATTATAAGATTTATTTACATAATATTTGATCCAAAATTCGTGCAAAACAAGAGGAAAAAGATATGATGGCCAATATGACCAAAATAGAAAGTTTTCAAATCAAATTCCAATCAAATCCTATCATCCCAAAATAAATTGAACCTAAGCCCACAAGTTGACCTAACTCCTTCCTCTATAAATACATAACATCTTTAGATAGCAAGGATACAAATTTTTTGATCAAAGAGAGCACATAAAACTTCAAAAAAATTCAAGAGTAAGTAGGATTCGATTTTAAGGTTGCAGCCATTCTCAAGGAGATTTGAAGGTCCAAACAAGTTCCCGAGGTTCCTCTGAAGGTGTCCCAATCATCACCTTGCTCCAAAGACTCTTACAATTCCATATCCAAATTTTTGTTTTGTTTATTTTTAAAATTTTTCGACTTCATACTGTTACACATGATACATCTAATCTCTTTGCATATTTGTGTTTTGTATGATGTGAGCAAGCTATCTAGGCAATCAAATTGAAGTTTAGGTGCAAGAATCATGGTCTTCCATTGTTAGGGTTGGAAGCCGTGAGTTTGGGGAACCCTAGCTAGAAGCAATTTCAGACCAAATTGAATGGACCAATGAACTCAAAGGACTATTCCCAGCGTCCCTTCCTCTAGTTTTGAACCTTTTCCTTTTTTTTCTTTGTTTATATGCCTTATTTTCTTTTCTTTTTTTTATTTTTCAAATAATCACCTAATTTAAATTAATATTTTTTTAACCAATAAAAAAATAACTTAATAATATCATTATTTTCATAAAAATCATAAAACATCAAAAAATATTTACTTTTACATAATTAATTCAAATTTAATTTATTTCATTAAACTAATTCTTTTTTTTTATCAAACTTTTTTCTTATAAAAATCAATTAATCAAAATCTTAATCAATATTTCCTTTATATTTTTCTTTTCGATTTTATTTTATTGTTTTAGAATAATCGTATAGGATGCGCGAAATTTGTAATAATTTATTTTTCTTGCACGATTTTATTTTCGTTCAAATAATGTAACTGCTAAAGCCTTGTAATAGTTTTAGATTTTATTTTCTGCACTTTACATTTTCTGTCAGGTTTTATTTATGTATCTCTTCCATAGCCATGTAATGGCTTAAATTAGGGTTTTATTTTCCGTACTATAAACTTTTAGATGTATGCTTAATAGGATTGTATGGCAAGACTAAAATCAATCGTTAGATAACTCTAATTTCCCAGACTAAAATAATTGAATTAAATACACTTGCACACTCTCACCTCTAGGGTAACCTCTCTTTGTTGCCTTATGAAATATGGTCAAGTCCCTCGAACATAGGGGTACCTTGACTTGTTTCCTAAAGAAATAAATCATCATAGTTTCCTTTCGAATAAAAGATCATAGTCCCTCAATGACCCTTCGAGTTGCCTTCGAATAAATGTTCTGGTCCCTATAAGAATAATGATAGTCCCTTCGAATTGTTAAGGTATCCCTACATGTTGCCTTCTATGACCATAACGATGAACCTATGCTTGTCCCTTCAAATCCAAGGATATGACTACTTAATAACTAATAGTAAGGACATTTCTATCCCTAAGGAAATTAAATAACAAGAAAGACCTTATAACTTAGGGTAAGTAACTCTTAAAAGCTTGCTCACAACTTTCAAAACAAATACTTTTTACACCCCACTTTTTTTTCTTTCAAAATACTTTCAAACAATTAAACACTTTGTATACATTCATACGAGAATCATTACAAAGTTAAATCTTTATGAAATGTTTTAATCACACACTACACTTTTTCAAACAAAACAAATAAAGTGAGCTAAGCAATTAAGAGCCCATGGATAACCATGGATACAAAGGGTGCTAACACCTTCCTTTTGTATAACTTACCCCCTGAACTCAAAATATTTTAAAGGTCTTTCATGTTCTTTTATGAATTTCCTAAATTGGATGAAATAAAAGTCACTGGCGACTATTGCTTACCGCAACATATTTTGCGACAAATATTAAAAGTCAGTTCTCCCAGGGTGTTACAGAACTGGCGAATCTGCTGGGGAACTTTAGACTCTTAAAAAAAGGGGTTACCTTAGAGTTAGATCACTTTACTTGTTTGAATTATTTGCTTTATTTTTAAAGGGTACTTGTTTTGGGGATACTGTGAGAAAGATCCTAACCCGCATCTAGTGATACCTTAGGTAAGTGGCAATAGACCAAGGAAACTATACGACGTATACTGCTATGGTTGATATGGTAGCTACAGTTAGTGTGACACTTAGGTTAGTATTGATATTCTTCAAGTCAGTTGAGGATAATATCAGGCTGCCATATGGTGTCATTTACACTAACTACCCTTCAGAACCCTAATTGACCCATCTTGGCCAGTAGAAAGTAGTGAGATAACCGACTTTGGTGCAGTCTAAAGTTGGTTGATATTCGATGCTACACTCATTGAGATTCTAATCTTGGGATGTTTTGGTTGGTGAAACAGTTTCCACACAGAAATAAACTTTCAGAAGAATTAGTGATATTGAGATTCCTTAGAACCCAGTTATTATTGCTAGGACAGGTTGAACCAACTAAACTTCAGTGGGGAGGGTACTTACCTATGGACTTCATGCAAGCTTTTAAACCTAAGGCTCTTGTGTGACTTGTTTGTGTTTTCCATTTGCTTGCTTTAAACATAAACATAACATCATGACATCATAACATAGAATTTTCACTAACCATTTCAAGGACCAAAGGATTTATCTTTGTTCTTTGCTGTAGGTTATGGCTTTCGCTCGCAGAAACACTATCTGAATCAATTTTGTAAAGATACCTTCCAAGCTTAAGGAATTAGTCTCAAAAGTTCCTGAGAACTATAAATTCATTGAAAGGCATGGTTGTCTACTTGGTTTGGTTACCTCAGGGTTTAATGAAGACATGATGAGTGTTTTGTTCCAATTCTTTGACCCTAAACATCATTGTTTCACATTCTCCGATTATCAGTTGCTGCCCATAATGGACGAATTCTATAAACTACTTGGTGTACCTATTCTCGATCAAAAACCTTTCACAGGTCTAGAGAAGGAGCCTAAACCTAAAACTATTGCAGCAGCTTTGCATCTAAAGAAGTCAAATATTGTATCCAATTGGGAAATAAGAAGTGGAGTTAAAGGCCTTCCTGCTAAAATCTTGATAGATAAAGCTCAGTTATTTTTAGATGCTATGAGTTAATATGCTTTTGAGGAGATCTTGGCCCTGTTGATTTATGGTTTGGTGTTGTTCCCTAATTCGGACCAATTCATATATGTGCATGCAATTAAAATATTTCTGACTTATAATCATGTGCCTACTTTGCTTGGAGATATTTTGCACTCTCTTCACACTCGTACTACAAAGGCGCGAGAGACTCTGATGTGTTGCATACCTCTACTATCTAGGTGCTTTATTTCACACCTTCCTCGATCTGTGATGAAGAATGAACAAGGTTTGATGTGTTCTAGAAGGATGTCACTCTCTCATCAAGATATCCATTGGTGTTCCCGATCCATGGAAAACATCTCTATCATTGACCGTTGTGGGGAGTTCCCTAATGTGCCACTCCTTGGCATAAGGGGAGACATTACTTATAATCCTTCTTTAGCACTATGTCAATTTGGTTATGATCGGGGTGACGGTCCTCATGATATGATTATTCAAGGTATTATGTTCGATTATGACAATGATCCTCAAGGTTACCATCAAAGGGTTATACATGCTTGGGGCATGGTGAATAAGATTAATAACAACACTCTGAAACCAAAATACTCCATCCATATGGAGCCTTACCTCAGATGGGTGCGGTCTTGTGCTCAAACTCTTATGATTCCATATCCTGTTATTCTACCGGTGATTGATTAGCCTATTATTGAAGGAGATGTGCCTTACACCATTCTTCATCCAGATATGCCTACTGACCTGGAAGAGCTACAGAAATCTTGGATCCAACTGAAGGAGGAAATGGATACCTTTGAGGCTCAGTTCTATGCTAGCAAAGAGAAAGTATTGGAGCTAACAAGGCAACTTCAAGAAGAGTGGAACCTCAATACATATATCAACACAAAGAGGAAACATCCATGGGAGACTTGAGTCTCAAATATTTTTATTTTTCTTTGTAACCTTTCTTGTTTTTTCCTTCACTATAAGCCTAAGAGACAGTTATATTTTGAACTTACTAATAAAAGTTTTGTTTCTGTTTTTCTTTAACAAATTTAAATCCTACGGGGTCCTTGAAAACATTGCATATGCATTTACATGCCATACCATTGCATAACAGGTTTCCATGACATGTCTTTTATCTTCTCGCTGTTTATTTCAGTCGAAATGGCTCTCGAACAGACTGTCAAAGATCTCCAAACCCAGAATTCTTAATTTCAAGAAGTGATCCTAAATTTGTCCAAGGGGCAAGAAGAGTTGAAATCCCTCCACACTAAGGACATGAAAAAGAAGAATCCTGAAGACAACAAGGATGATCAGTTGGAACAACTGCAAGCCGAGATGGCAGAGATGAGAATCCAGATGAATGGGAAGGTGGATCTTATCCAAAACATATCCCAAGGTCAATAAGAGATGAGAGTCTTTGTTAATAAAATTCAAGACAATAGAGTCGGGAACCTAATCATCAGTCAACCTCCGACGAAACAAGCTGACTTGGTTGAAAGGAAGATGAGGATAAGAGAATAAATTCAGACAAGTTACTAATGATAGTCTTTCAATTAAAGGAAGAAGGTCTTATAGGGTTAATACATCTCAACACAAGGAATATAAAAGACATTTTATCAAAACCAACACGCCAATATCACAAACTTTGCAATACTTGTTTGAAATGAATCTGGTTGCGATAAGAGACCCTCCTCAGAATCCCAATACTTCCTCTCATGCTATAAACCCAATGTAAGGTATGCATATCATTCCAATAGTCCTGAACATGACACTAATAACTGTTGGGAATTGAAGAATAAGATTCAATACCTGATTAACGAAGATGTCCTCGAGGTTACGCCAGAAGACCAGATTGAGTTCTTCTATCGTCCATCAAACATCGAAGCTGCCAGACATCCGGAGTGATAAGTTTAGAGGAGGAAGCTTTGAGAACATTTGAGTTTTAATTTATAATTTCTTTTGTTGGCTTAAACACTTACTATTATGTCAAACTTTTGTTTTCACGATAATGCATCGCATATGTTTGTTTTGAATTAATCCATTCGTTTCACAATATTTAAACTATGCTTCTTACTTCTATTTTGTGATATTTAAATCTTGTTAAAGTTGTAAGCCTTTAGGAGAGGATGACGAAGATGATACCATAATTTCATGCAATATGCTTTTGAATAGACTATGCTGACAATGTGTAGGCATTGTTTCGATTCCTAAACAGTGGAGATATAAGGAAGTAAATCCCTAGTCAAACCTTTTGAGCCTATGAAGTATGAGTTTTCATTCTCACGCAAATTAAAACCCTTAATCATAACCTGGGGCAGGGTAGTTCCTCGGTTAACTCAATTATACCAGTTGACCATTTTGTACACAACTAATGATGGTTCCCTGTAATAACTAAGTATGACAGTCAATATCTAGAAAAATAAAAGCTCACTAAGTCAAAACCTATGAAGGAGACATAGTAAAAATTAAGATATCCCGCTGACTGTAATCTTGAAACAAACAGTTCAGGCACAATGAAAGGATAACAAAGTCAAGAGAGAAAAAGATCACTAGAAATCCTCAACAAAAAAAAAAGATGACTGGCTTTTCAAGTAAACTTCTGATTTCAAAACCATCGCAAATGTCAGTGTTACAATTCCAAACTTGTAATACCCATATACAAAAGACATACATAAAGCATATTTTTCATATATAATATTAGAAATTTGGTACTGAAATACAAATAAGTTCTTAGAAACACATTGTATAAGTATAGCCACTACAACATAAGGTACTAAAAAAAGGCTATAAAATAATACAAGATGTTCAACTACAAAAATATAAGAACTGGATCCGAAGATCTCAAAATCCACAACGAAAGACAAAGCCATCAACCAGTAAGGATAATCAAGTCGCCTTGTCCTTACCCTTAACGGAACCTGAAGTACCTGAAATAATAACATCAACATGGGGTGAGATAAAACATCTCAGTGGGTTCCCTATCTTAGATTTCTCTCGGCTCTAAGGGTTATTCTCAAATGAAACTCGCACGTTTTCACAAACCAACTCACACAAGGACCAAAAACATAGGGGAACTAAGGTCCACACACGATCTCAATGTACAAAAAGAGAAACATCTACCTCAAGTCCTTACGGATGCTTCACGTGGGACTACGGGCCACCCACCTCAAGGCTTACTCAAGAGCTTACGGAGAATTTAACATAACACGCTCTTCAATCTTTACGGATGCTTCCCGTGGGACTAAAGGTAACCCCCCTCAATACTTACTCAAGATTATCATATAACTAGTATATCACTTGCCTCAAGTCCTTACGGATGCTTCACGTGGGACTACGGGAAACCCACCTCAAGGCTTACTCAAGACCTTACAGAGGACTCATGACCTACAATCATCAAACCACAATTCACATTTACACAACCGGTACCTCAAGTCTTTACGGATGCTCTTGCGAAACCCAAGGTAACCGCGGAGAGACTTAATCGAGACTTTACAGAGAACCCTAAAACAATACAAAATTCATGATTCATTTGAGCTTAAGGGGAAACTAGATACCTCACAAGTCGTACCTTTCTTTATTTCCATTGACTCACACTTCCCAATTTATCAAAGTTTTGGTGATTTGAAAAAGTCGGTAAAAGTCGAGTAAAAATTGGCTCAAAATAATATTTCTTGGTCTTAAAAGATAGATTATGTCCTTAGCTTCAAAACGATATGTAGAACGTTAAAAACGGATGCCCGGATAAGAAGTTACGAATTAAATACCAAAGTTGGAACCTACAGGTCTCGCTGAGCGAAAAATCTTCTGGAATTCTCGCTGAGCGAGGGCTGCTCGCTGAGCGGGCTATACCAGTTCATGAAATTTCCAGACTTACGGGATATCATTATTCCAACCCAAATTCAACTCTAATCATCAACCAATGCAGAAAAACATAACCAAACATGTTCATAGACATAATATGAGTATCATAGTTAAGTATTAATCGAGTTTTAACCGTTAAACTTTCAATTTCTTAGATTTTCCAATAAAACCCTAAATCACAAAATCTCTAAAACTCAACCAAAATCAAAGATAAACGTTTCTAACTAAAAACCCACCTCGAGATATGAAGATTGGCGGAAAGATTGAGTCGATTCGATGGACGGATGATCGAGAATGAGGAAATGAAGCTTTAGGGTTTTTCTCTGTTCTTCTTCTCTTCTCCTCTTCTTTTCTTCTTTCTTCTTTTCTATTTTTCTTTTCCTTACTAACTTCCTCTCCTTCTCATATTCTTTCTCTCTCTCTCTCTCTCTCTCTCTATATATATATATATATATATATATATATATATATATATATATATATATATAAATACATAAAAACTTATATTTTTACCAATGGGTCAAAAATTAGAGAGTATCCAAAAATGTCTCTCAATCCGATATTTTATAAAACCTCTGAGTTAGCTAATATCAATTAAGAAAATAATATCTCGTGGATTACTCTATTTAGTTCCGTTAAAATTTCTTAGAGTATTCCAGAAAAATATTATTACCAACTAATATTATTCAGAGCTTTAAATAAATTACAGGGTATTACATCCTCCCCCCTTAAATAAAATTCGTCCACGAATTTAAAGGATTACCTGAACAGGTGAGGATATGATTCCCGTATCTCTGATTCCAACTCCCACGTAGCATCTCCCGGATGCGTCTCGTCCCATTGCACTTTAACAAGTTGTATCTCTTTATTCCTCAACACCTTTGTTTCTCTCCCAACAATACGGCTCAGTTGGGGTTCAAAAGTCAATTCTGCTTCTATCTCTATAGAATCCGGTAGAATAGGCTAAGAGGATCGGGAACGAACCTACAAAATTGAGACACATGGAAAACATCATGCATTTCCGATAGAGAGGGTGGTAAGGCTAATCTATAAGCAACTTCACCAATCCTTTCTAGGATCTGATACGGTCCTACGTATCTCGGACTTAGCTTGCGCGATTTGAATGGTCCTTTCAATATCAATCTTGGAGTGACTTTCAAGTATACATGATCGCCTTCATCGAATTACAAAGGTCTCCTTCGATTGTCAGCATAACTCTTCTGACGATCTTGGGCTTGTTTAGTCTTTTCTTGGATCAAACGAATCTTTTCCGTAGTCTCTTGAATAACTTCCGGTCCTAAAATCCTATCTTCACCCACTTCCGACCAACACAACAGTATTCTACACTTTCTTCCGTACAAAGCCTCATACGGAGCCATACCGGTGCTCGCATGATAACTGTTATTGTAAGATAATTATATCAACGGAAAAAGTTCTTTCCAACTCCCTTTACTTTCCAAAACACATGCTCTCAACATATCTTCCATTGTTTGAATCGTACGCTCCGTCAGACCATCCGTTTGAGGATGATCAGAAGTAATCAACCGCAATTTCATACCCATGGCTTGTTGGAACGCCTTCCAAAACCTCGAAGTGAACTTCAGATCTCTATCCGACACAATACTAGACAGGACACCATGCAATCTCACAATTTCGGCAATAAACAACCTTGCAAGCTAACTTGCCTTATATGTAGTCTTCACAGCTAAGAAATGCGCAGATTTCATTAGTCGGTCCACAATCACCCAAACAGAGTCATAGCCACCTTGAGTACTTGGTAAACCCACTGCAAAGTCCATAGCGATACTATCCCATTTCTAAATTGGGATGTCCAAAGGTTGTAACAATCACCTGGTCTTTGGTGCTCAATCTTCACTTGCTGACACACCGCACATTCTGACACAAATACCGCAATGTCCTTTTTCATTCCGGACCACCAATACTCCCTCTTCAAGTCTTGATACATCTTCGAAGAACCCAGATGTATCGTAAAAGAACCTTTATGGGCTTCTTCCAAAATCCTTCTCTTTAACACATAATCATTCGAAATGAAAATTCTTTGGTTGAATAGGATGATCCCATCTAATGCTCTCACGAAACCCGGTTGGAGTAACAATCTTTGCAACTTCTCATCTAAAACTTGCGCTTGTTGAATATCATTCCTCAAGGTAGAATTAATATTCAAGTTTCCCATGATTACACCATTCGGAGTCCAAACAAAATGAAGAATAAGATCCTGAAACTTTTCCAACAATGCATACTCCAACACCATCAATTCAGCACAATGAATCACTTTCCTACTTAAGGCATCTGCTAATTTATTCTCTTTTCCTGGATGATACTTCAACTCAAGGTCATAATCTTTCAAATACTCCATCCATCTCCTCTGTCTCATATTCAGTTCCTTTTGATCAAAGAGGTACTTCAAACTCTTATGATCACTAAACATCTCAAAGCGCACACCATACAAATAGTGCCGCCACACTTTCAAGGTAAACACCACGACCGCTAATTCCAAATCATGCGTAGGGTAATTCTTCTCATGAACTCTCAACTGTCTAGAAGCATACGCCACTACCTGACCTTCTTGCAAGAGAACACCTCCTAAACGCATCTTCGAAGCATCGCAAAACACTTCATAAGATTTGTTAGGATCGGGATTAATCAAGACTGGAGCAGTTGTCAACTTCTCCTTCAACCACACAAAACTTTGCTCACAACTGGGATCCCATTCATAAGCGAAGTCATTCCTAGTGAGCTTAGTTAACGGTAACGCCATCTGAGAAAAACCTTTAATAAATCTTCTGTAGTAACTTGCCAAACCTAGGAAGCTTCTCACTTCGGTAACATTCTTCGGTCTCTCCCAATTAATTACAACTTCTATCTTTGACAGATCTACTGCTACACCTCCCTGTGATATAACATGTCCAAGGAACTTGACTTCTGACATCCAGAACTCACACTTAATAAATTTAGCAAAAAGTTGCTTTTCCTGCAGTATCAATAGGACAATCCTTAGATGTTCTTCGTGCTCTTGCGGAGTACGAGAATAGATAAGAATGTCATCGATAAAGATCACTACAAATTTATACAAATAATTCTGAAATATCTGATTCATGTAGTCCATAAAAACAGTTGGAGCATTCGTCACACCGAAAGGCATCACTAAGATTTCGTAATGACCGTAACAGGTTCTGAACGCAGTCTTCGAAATATCAGAACTCTTCACACAAATCTGGTGATAGCCCGACCTCAGATCAATCTTCGAGAACATGCAGGATCCTTTTAATTGATCTAGAAGATCGTCTATCCTCGGTAAAGGGGTATTTATTCTTAATTGTAACCTTGTTCAACTTATGATAATCGATGCACAGTCGCATACCACCATCCTTCTTCTTTACCAATAACATAGGAGCTCCCCACGGTGAAACACTAGGCCTTACAAAATGCTTTGCCATCAAATCCTCCAATTGATCCTTCAACTCTTTCAACTCGAGTGGCGCCATCCAATAAGGAGAAACAGATATAGGAGCCGTTCCCGGTATCAGGTCAACTGAGAATTCAACATCCCTCACCGGAGGTAAGGAAGTGACATCTTCAGGAAAAACATCGGGAAATTCACAAAATATCGGAATGTTCAAAACTTGCTGGTCATTACTCTCCTCTTTATTAAGGACAAGCAAAACATATTTCTCTTATTCAAAAATAAAATTTACCATTCCAACCATACCTTCTAAGATCGTTGTCAAAACATATTTCGGAGGAACTTGAACGGAGGGAATGAGGGTCAACTTTTCTTCACATCCAATAAACACAGAATTAGCAGACAACCAGTCCATTCCCAAGATAACATCAATTTTCTTAAGGGGCAAACAAATGAGGTCAATCTGAAAGATTCTACCATCCACGGACAATGTACAGTCCTCACACGTAAGGGGCGTCTCGACAGTTTCATCCATAGTGGTAGTAACCACCATTGTAGGAGACAAAAGAAATAGTCGCAACCCAAGTCGCTTCGTGCAACTAGTAGATATAAAAGAATGCGTAGCTCCACAATCAAATAAAACAAGACAAGGGTGATTGTTAACAAGACAATTACCCGCAATCAAGGAATTGTTGCCTTTCGTCTTCCTGGCGTCTATAGTATAAACTCTCCCTTGAGTCTGATTCTTTCTCTGAGGGCAATCTGTGTCCTTCCTTCTGACAATGATAACAAATTACACCATTCTGCTCACATCTTCCAAAGTGGTTCTTCTGACACCTGGAACACGCCAGGGGAGCAATGGATCTAGGACTCGACACCTGTTTTCCCTTGAAGGGTTAATGCCTTGGCCTAAAGGGTTGATTGGCTCTTCCCCGCTCACCTTGAACCGCTCTCCCAACACTGGCTATTTTTTGCACTTTCTTCAGACTATGCTCAGCGACATAGCATTGTCTCAACATCTCGGAATAGGTAGTAAATTCCCGTTGTGAAACACTTTGTGATATCTCGGCCTTTAATCCAAACAAGAACCGGTCAATTTTCCATCTTTCATCAGGGGCATATATAGCCTGCCTAGAGTAGGCCGCCATGTTCTCAAACTTCTCGGCATAACTGGCCACAGTCATGCTCCCTTGCCTCAATTGTTGAAATTTGAACTCCTTTTTTGTCCTCAAGGAACTCGGGAAATGCTTATCCATAAAAACTGTCTTAAATTGTTGCCACACTCTTGGAATCCCTTGTACCATCATCAAATTGAAAGTGCTCTCCCACCACCTAGCAGCATGACCTGTTTGTAAATGTGACGCAAAGGTCACCTTGTCTTCTTCACTACAAATCACAATCTGGAATATCCTCTCCATTCCAGTCACCCATTCATGAGCCTTAACCGGGTCCAATCCGCCATGAAACTCTTGGGGGTTCATGCGGAAGAAGTCTCTAAATATCCCACCCACAGCTCCAGGAGCAACTACATGAGGGTCAAGGCCCCCACTCATATGATGCATCATTTCTTGCATGAATTGGTGTTGCTGTTGCTGCATCTGCTGCATAAATTGTAACATATGAGCATTCCCATCACCACCTGCTTGATCGCTACCGGGAGGAGTGACACTAGGTCGAGCACGAGTTCCACGACTACCAGCCATATTCCTAAATGTCATCAAAATAGGATTAAGTTGATCAGGCTCAATACCATAAACATAACATTTAGTCCTACCACAAGTCAACGTGTATGAACGTAAGGAAACACTTATAATATTTCAAGGCTAGGTCGAGGATACGACCTACTCTGATACCAACTGTAATACCCATATACAAAAGAAATACATAAAGCATATTTTTCATATATAATATTAGAAATTTGGTACTGAAATACAAATAATTTCTTTGCAACACATTGTATAAGTATAGCCACTACAATATAAGGTACTAAAACAAGGCTATAAAATAATACAAGATGTTCAGTTACAAAAATCTAAGAACTGGATCCGAAGATCTCAAACTCCACAGCGGGAGACAAAACCATCAACCAGTAAGGATAATCAAGTCTTCTTGTCCTTACCCTTAACGGAACCTGAAGTACCTGAAATAATAACATCAATATGAGGTGAGATAAAACATCTCAGTGGGTTCCATATCTTAGATTTCTCTCGGCTCTAAGGGTTATTCTCAAATGAAACTCGCACGTTTTCACAAACCAACTCACACAAGGACCAAAAACATAGGGGAACTAAGGTCCACACATGATCTCAATGTACAAGAAGAGAAACATCAACCTCAAGTCCTTACGGATGCTTCACGTGGGACTACGGGCAACCCACCTCAAGGCTTAGTCAAGACCTTACAGAGGATTTAACATAGTACGCTCTTCAATCTTTACGGATGCTTCCCGTGGGACTAAAGGTAACCCACCTCAAGACTTACTCAAGATTATCACATAACTAGTATAGCACTTCCCTCAAGTCCTTACGGGTGCTTCACGTGGGACTAAGGGAAACCCACCTCAAGGCTTACTTAAGACCTTACGGAGGAATAATGACCTACACTCATCAAACCACAATTCACATTTACACAACTGGTACCTCAAGTATTTACGGATGCTCTTGCGAAACCCAAGGTAACCGCAAAGAAACTTAATCGAGACTTTACGGAGGACCCTAAAACAATACAAAATTCATGATTCATTTGAGCTTAAGGGGAAACTAGATACCTCACAAGCCGTACCTTTCTTTATTTCCATTGACTCACACTTACCAATTTATCAAAGTTTTGGTGATTTGAAAAAGTCGGTAAAAGTCGAGTAAAAATTGGCTCAACAAAATATTTCTTGGTCTCAAAAGATAGATTATGTCCTTAGCTTTAAAACAATATGTAGAACGTTAAAAACGGATACCCGAATCAGAAGTTACGAATTAAATATCAAAGTTGGAACCTACAGGTTTCGCTGAGCGAACTCTCAGCTCGCTGAGCGAAAAATCTCCTGGAATTCTCGCTGAGCGAGGGCTGCTTGTTGAGCGGGCTATACCAGTTCATGAAATTTCCAGACTGACGGGATATCATTATTCCAACCCAAATTCAACTCTAATCGTCAACCAATGCAGAAAAACATAACCAAACATGTTCGTAGACATAATATGAGTATCATAGTTAAGTTTTAATCGAGTTTTAATTGTTAAACTTTCAATTTCTTAGATTTTCCAATAAAACCCTAAATCACAAAATCTCTAAAACTCAACAAAAATCAAAGATAAAAGTTTCTAACTAAGAACCCACCTCGAGAGATGAAGATTGACGGAAAGATTGAGTCGATTCAACGGACGGATGATCGAGAATGAGGAAATGAAGCTTTAGGGTTTTTCTCTCTTCTTCTTTTCTTCTCCTCTTCTTTTCTTCTTTCTTCTTTTCTATTTTTCTTTTCCTTACTAACTTCCTCTTCTTCTCATATTCTTTCTTTCTCTCTCTCTCTCTCTCTCTCTCTCTCTCTCTATATATATATATATATATATATATATATATATATATATATATATATATAAATACATAAAAACTTATATTTTTACCAATGGGTCAAAAATTAGAGAGTATCCAAAAATGTCTCTCAATCCGATATTTTATAAAACCTCTGAGTCAGCTAATATCAATTAAAAAAATAATATCCCGTAGATTAATCTATTTAGTTCCGTTAAAATTTCTTAGAGTAGTCCAAAATAATATTATTACCAACTAATATTATTCAAAGCTTTAAATAAAATACGGGGTATTACAAAACTCATTTGGAGCCTCAATGTATAAGTTGACTGAATATAGGACTGAAGAACATCGTGAAGGATGGGTTGGGTACAAATAAAATTTGATCCTTTATCCTTTATTTCTTAAACCGTGAACTAGGCCACATTACAACCCTTTAAAATTCCTAACTAAAGCATGGTTAGTTCGAAAACATACTTCTACAAAAAGGTACCTTGACTCCTTTAGGACTTATTATAAATCTTGAGTTACTATCACAATTTTTACAAACATTGTTTTGCTAAAATAATTCTTTTTTAAAACTTCAAGACAGACATAAGTGTTGTATTTTGAATAGAATTATTTGCATATAACTAAGTGTTTGACAGCTGAGAAGCTTACATGATGACCATTCAATAAACCAAAGTCCTCCTGACAGACAAAGTTGCTTCCTAGGTCTGACTTAGTTGGATCAAATCCACTGTATACATGGGGCACGGTCACTATGTTCCAATAAAGGGGGCATGCAATGTTATTGTCCAATTCAATTGGGGAAGTCAGGTCAAGATAATGATGCTTAATAGCCAGGGGCAGATCTCCTCATCTGAATTGCCAGAAGCAACATTACCGAGTTCATGATGCCAGGGGCATATTATTAAGGGGAATCTTGTTTATTTCTCTTTTGAGGCTGCTCTTTTCAAATACTTCAATTCCGGGACAAATTATCCTCAGTTAGGGGCAACGCTCTCTTTTAAAATCTAATCAGATCAAATTTAGTTGCAAGCTCCTTAACCATTACCCAGGGTGTACACAATCCACCGCAGTCTGAAAGCACGTTCCTCTCATTACACTACCTTGATACTAGGTTTCAACAAAATCCATTAGGTAAATTAATTAGATGTGTCAATAGTATCAGATGGTGTCAGTATCATGTCTCTGGATTCAGTCATGATAATTCCTAGAAAATTACTCGGGGAAGTCGAGAATATCAGAAGTTTTGAATCCATTGGTTATTTTGAATGAATGTATGCTTTTGAATATGATTGATGTTTACCAAAAAATATATAAATATAAAATTAAAATAATAGCATTTACTAAGGACTCTTGGAAGTTGGAATCCCCAGTAGTGCTCATGTCCAACAGATCTCCACAGGCTCATCCCCACAGAGTAATCTCTACAGAGTTGTTCCAGCAAATCATTTCAAGCAGTCTCTTCCCCAACAGAGGTTGTATTTCCAACACTACAAATCCCCGACAATATTCTCTTCTCCAACATATTCAATTAAGCCTGCTATCCCCAAAAATGTTAATATCTTGTTAGATAGTACATCGAAGGAATGTCCATCTCTTTTATCCTCAGTCAGGGTATTTAGGAACTTAATCTTTCGATAAAAAACATGATGAATGATCGACTCTTCTCAACTGAGATTTGAAGTAATGTCTTCATCATCCCTAACAATGAACCTGGATCTACTTTCCCCAGCTAGCAGATGTTACATGAAGCTACT